>BHFT01026527.1:0-32199 GCA_004320025.1 Laticauda laticaudata
AAACAGAGGAGAAAGGGAAAGAAGGGGTGGGAACTTGGGCATACTAAAGACTGCCACTGATGGTAAAATAAATTAATACGAACTTTTAAAAGATTTTAAAGAATAACGAAGTAAATGAATTTTGCCTACAATCAAATAGAGCCCCAGGAAAGTGAAAGTGGAGCTTGGAAACTTTGTAACAAGAAAGAAGCAAGAAAAAACTGTTCTGGAAATTGTTTGATGATTTTGGAAACTTTGAACATTGGATTATTACTAGGGGAAACATGAAATTTATTCTGGGAAGCAATACTATATGATGTTGGTTGTCTAAAGTATGGGAGTGTTGAAAGATGGCAGAACTTTACTTGGAACTGAAAAGGGATTAAAAAATATGAGGAACAACTACAACTACAAGGAGAATTGTTTGGCTTTGCCCTGCAATTTCTGGAAATAGCAGTTTTGGACTATGAGGATCAGCGAAAAAACTTCAGAGGAAGAAGAAGATTGAATAAAGGAGAGGCCATCTTTAATAAAAAATTGGGATGAGGTTTGAAAACTCAAAAGGGGGAAAGGGGAACTAAAAATTGGAAGATTAGAGAGAGGTAATCAAAAAAGGAACAGTGTGAGAAATAACAAAATATAAGGAAAGAACAGAAGGAAGGGTTACAGAGGAAGCATTAAAGAGGAGGGGAATAAAACTGGAGTGAGAAAAAGAAAATAAAGAGGAAAAAAGTTATGAAAACAGATCAGGAATAAGATAGAATCATGGGAAATGAAAAATTTAAAGGGGAATATTTGATTGATAGGATCACAGAGATAATGGTTGAAAATCAACTGAAATAGAGATTCTGCATGGTGATAAGGATTGTATAAATATTTAAGAAATTAAGAAAATGTAGAAGCAGGAAATATGCATAATTAAAAATGGAAAGATGCAACGGGGATTGTTACTTTAAGAGAATGCTCGATACAATTAGATCAAACAAAAAAAACAAAAATATTAAAATATAATTGAATTATATTAATGTATATATAAGGATTTATGAAATATGATTGAAATAATTATGAGATGGATTAGTAAGGGAAATACTAGTTTTTCCTTTTCTTAGGATTAATTTGAACTGATTATCTTCTTTCTTTTTATTCTTTTATTTTTTTTTAAACTTTTAAATTGTTTAGAGGGTAATTTAAAGGGGAAGTACCATGCAGAATCTGACTAAAAAGGATTTATGTTATTAATATAGTATTAGGTGATTGGGAATTGTTTAAATGGGATAATTTAGAAGTAGAATTTTTAAGGGATGTGAAGGAAATCAACTATATGAAGGTGATACACTTTATTTTTAATTACCGTTTCTCCAACACATATGGCCTCCCCCAATAGGAGTCCCAGCAATCTTTTATAGGCATGAAATGAAATTAAGCCCCTCCCCCCAAATTAAGGCCTAATATTAAAATATGCGAAATGGGGGGAATGGTGGGGGGCTTCCTGTTAGGAAAGTACTTCTTGTGCCCAGATATGGTGCTGCCTGCGTTGACCCCGATACGAAGTGCCCCACCAACGCTGAGGTCAACATCCAAGCTGTCACTGCCCGCCCGAAGATGCAAGGGGGGGAATTAAGTCACCCCCGAAAAGACGACCTAGCCACTTTTCGGGGCTCAAAAAAAAATAAGACTCGGCCTTATTATATGAGAAACACGGTAGTTTTTATTCAAGAAAAAATATTTTAAAAAGAGAATCATGTTCTCACATTTTACAGTGTTTTCATAACAGCGTACATCTCTATTCATGTTAATTAAGATCATTTACTATAAAGATATCTTAAATCTAATTCCTGGTTTCTTACATCTACGTTAATATGCCGTGATACATTGTTTGTTTTCCTATGTTACTACACTACTACACCTATATAGTTATACTATACATATATTCATAGCTATACATTTATCCTTATTTCTTCAATCATTTTCACAATACATCTTTATTTCTTTTCATTTAATCATTTGTACCATGTATTCCATGTTGTAAAAAATTCTCCCTCTTGTTTTTTAATATCATAGTTAATCTAATCATTTCTGTGCATTGGTAAATTTTGTTGATTACTGCTAAATCTTTGGGAACCATTGTTAATTTCCAATTTTGGGCAAAGGCTATTCTTGCTGCTATGATGATGTGTAGTATTAGATGATGTTGTTTTTTACTCAATGAAAGTTCTGGTATTCCCAATAAGGTCTCTGGGTTGAGTTTAATCTTTAATTTTGTTATCTCTTCCAGCCATCCCTGTATTTTAGACCACTATTTTCGAGCTTTAGGGCATGTCCACCACATGTGAAAATATGTTCCCTGGCTATGATTGCACTTCCAGCATCTGGGTGACATATTGGGAAACATTTTTGCCAATCTTGCTGGTGGAAGGTGCCAGCGGTAGAACATTTTATATTCTTTTTATATGATACTGATAACATTAATTTATAGTTGATTTGCCATATTCATTCCCATTGTTCTAAGTGGATGTTATGACCGCATTTTTTTAGCCCATATTATCATATTCTCCTTAACCATTTCCTCTTCTATTTTAAATTCCAATAAGCAATGTATAATTTAGTAATCATTTTTTTTCACTTCTTTGTAATATTTTGTCTAGTTCCTGTTCTTTGTTGTAAAATCCAAATTGTTCCTTGCCTTTTTTATATTTTGTTTGCATTTGGAGGTACAGCCACCACCCAATTTCAATTCCTCATGTTTTGAGTTGTATCTGTGATTTCAGGTCACCGAAGGTGACACACTTTAATTGGCAACCATAGGGAAATCTTTTTTTTGTAATGTTTGAAATGCGGATATGGATTGAAATTGTACACAGGACAAATAAAAGTATAATTATTTTGAAAATATGAAAACCTTGAAAAGGATATGTGATAGATTTAGATATGAATGAGTTATAAAATAAGCTGGTGGGAAGTATTTGAGGGGAAAAATTAATAAAGAATATTTAAAGTAGTGATAAGATATGTGAAAGATAATGTGAATGTGAAAGATAAAAGATGAATATGTAACTGAGATTATATCTGTATGGAGATTTGAAAATCTGGAACCAAGCTGTTCACTAAAAAACATGTTTTATTTTTCTGTTTTGTGAAAACCGAAATTTCTTAAAAAAAAAAAAAAGACTGCTGTATAAAGAGCAATAGCAATTGTTGTGTCACCAACAGGTATTGAATAGCCAATAATAATTGTGGCTATTATCACGTTTCCCAGAAAATATGATCTACGACAAAAACAAGCCCTAGCCTGATTTTCACATCTGTACCTAATATAAGCCCTACCCCAAAATTAAGCCCTAGTTAAGCCCTGCCCACCATATGGTTATACAAGATAGGGAAAGGCGCAGTTGGAAAAGTCAAGCTAGGGTGGAGAGTGGAACTGCCCCATGCACCCCGCACCCACTTACCTTAGGACCGCCACAGCCAGACCTTTCACGCCCTGACAACTGCCATGCCCCTGCCCAACTTCTGCATCCACTTGCATCCACTGGGTGCAAGGCTCATCATGCTGGTGTTGCCGCTTGCAGGACACGGCAAGGCACAGCACACCAAGCAGCATCCTGCCATCAGCAGCAGCACCATTGCAACAAGCCCTTCAGTGTTCAGCTGCCAATGGCAGCACCAGCACAATGAACCACATGGCGTCTGCTCATGAGCAGCTGCAGAAGTCAGACAGCAGCAAGACAGGTGTGGGGCATATGTATGGCTGAATGGTACTAAGGTAAGCGGACAAGACATTCCCCCCAAATAAGACCTGTGCTTATTTGGGGGCCCAAAAGAAAATAAAACAGGGGACAATTGGGAACAGCATCTCAATCACTTTTTATCTAGACTCGGCCCAGTTTTATGCAACTACAATTCTGTAATTGTTCCAAAGGACAAATACAGGTCTTAACCACCAAAGGTGATGTCACAGAAGGACTGGCCAAACCAGGAGGAGAAATCAAGCAGGGAATTAGTCTCTACACAGGCCCAAGAGGGCAAGGTCCAAAACTCTCCCCCGAATGCCATTAAACCTTATTTAGTGTGGCCTGGGTGGAAACCACCAGTCTGAGAAGTTTCTTATATTATGAGCAACAAAATAGCTAATTGAACTCTTCATGTGGGGATCTGGTTATTTGCAACAGACATGTTCCCTGCTCTGGGATGGAATAATACCAAACAAACAGCTACCAAGGCAACTAAATATTCAATACATTTTCTACAAATTAAGAAATGATAGAAATAACTGTTAATTTTTGATATTTCTTTTTTCCTCCTTGTCCTTGATCACATATGTATGAAAGTGAATTTGTCCAGACTTCCTTATGTTTACTCAGCAAGCAATCAGTAATTTTCTCATACTTTTGGAATTCCATTGTATTAAAGAACAGAATAGCTACTGCACTTCACAAAGAAACAATAAAGCAGGACACCAGATAAACCAGACACAGACCTTTATCTCCTGCATCCTCTATAATCTGATATACCAGTTTCTCCTGATTGTCAGATCCCTTCATTTTGCTGCAAGAAAAAATAATGTAAAGTGAACATATTTTCATTTTTCAAAGATCAAAAAGCTTTGGTAAACATGGAGAATAGATAGAAGGGAAGTATTCCTTCCTGAAACTCAAAATAAAGCTAATCTTGAATAATTATAACCACTGGAATTTTCTCACCGGAATCCTCTCAGCGAAATAAGAAATAAGCTTCCTGATCTCTCACACATCAGCTCACATGTATTCCGTCCTCCCAGTAGCACATGTTTTTTAGGGCAAAATGGTTCAAAGCCTTCAACAAAGTAGCTTATACTACAAAAGCAGGGGTGGGATTCAAATTTTTTAACAACCAGTTCTGTGGGCATGGCTTGATTTGTGGGTGGTCATGTGACTGGGTGGGCGTGGCCAGATGGCCAGGTGGCCATGTGACTGGCAAACAAAATACAAGTGGTCCTCGCTTAATGGCCAGTTGCTTAGCAAGTGTTCTAATTTATGACTTACCTCCCCAGAGTTACTTGACCTGTTTTTGGAATTTTGACAGCCATGCACACACACACACTCCCTTCTAACCTTGCTATTCTATGATTCTGTCAGGATCTTCTGCTGGAGCTTGGTGGTCCCTGAGGTCCAAAAGATTGGTGACCCCTGCTCTGCACTACATCCTGCAACACCTTGAATCTCCTAATACCTACGTAAAGGTCCTCTTTGTAGACTTCAGTTCAGCATTCAATACGATCATTCCAGACATTATTCTAACTAAATTAAACCAGCTAGTGGTACTTGAACACACTTGTAAGTGGATCATAAGCTTCCTAAAAGACAGGAAGAAGCAGCAGGTGAAGCTAGGCAGAATCACACCTGATACCTGTACAATTAGCACAGTCCCCCCCCAAGGCTGTGTGCTTTCTCCACTTCTCTTCTTCGTATATACCAATGACTGCATCTCAAACGATCCATCTGCTAAAATACTGAAGTTTGCAGATACAGCAGTGATTGGTCTCATTTGAGACGACAAATCTGCAGACAGGAGGTTGTTCAACATGCCTAGTGGTGTAACTGGAACAATCTGGAACTGAACACACTCAAAATCATAGAAATGGTGGTAGGCTTTAGAAGAAACCCTACCATACTACCACCTCTTACAATACTAGAAAACACAGTATCAACAGTAGAGACCTTCAAATTTCTAGGTTCTATCATTTCACAAGACCTAAAATGGACACCTAACATCAAAAATGTCCTCAAAAAAGCACAACAAAGAATGTTCTTTCTGCGCCAACTCAGAAAGCTCAAACTGCCCAAGGAGCTGCTGATATAGTTCTACAGACGAACTTTTGAGTCTATCATCTGCACCTCTATAACTGTCTGGTTTGGTTCTGCAACACAACAGGACAGACACAGACTTCAGAGGATAATTAGGACTGCAGAAAAAAAATTGCTACCAACCTGCCTTCAATCAAGGACCTGTATATACTACACGAGTCAAAAAGAGGGCTGTGAAAATATTTACAGACCCCTCACATCCCAGACATAAACTGCTTCAACTCCTATCCTCAAAAGAACGCTATAGAGCACAGCATACCAGAACAACTACACAAGAACAGTTTTTTTCCTGAACACCTACACTCTGCTAAACAAATAATTCCCTCAACACTGTTCAACTATTTACAAAGTCTGCACTATTATTATTAATTTCTCATCACTCCTTATCACCTATCCCCTCCCACTTGTGACTGTAGGACTTTAAGTTCATTGCTTGTATCCTTAACAATTTATATTGACTGTTTTCTAGAATGATTTGATTGCTTATTGTACCCTATGACTATTATTAAGTACCTTATGATTCTTGACTCTTGACGAATGTATCTTTTATGTACACTGAGAGCATATGCACCAAGACAAATTCCTTGTTTCCAATCACATTTGGCCAATGAAGAATTATATTCTATTCTCTCACTTGATCTTGATGGTATCCCTCTGTTAATGCAATTTAGGATTGCACTGGCTTTTTTGGCTGCAGTCACACAGTTAGTTCATATTTAATTGGTTGTCCACTAACACTCCAATATCCCTCCCACAGTTACTGCTATTAAGCCTGGTTTTTCCCAGTCTATATTTGTACTTTTGGTTTTCTTGCCTAAGTTTAAGACTTTACTTTTCTCTACATTTAATTTCATTTTGTTAGATAGGGCCCAGTGTGAAAAGTCTGTCAAGATCTATCTGGATCTTGAGCCTATCTTCTAGGATATTGGCTATTCTTGCAAGCTTAGCAACATTTGCAAATTTGGTAAATTCCCCTTCTATTCCGTCATCTAGGTCATTTATGAAGATGTTGAAGAGTACTGAGCCTTAAGGTGGAACTTTGTGGTACCCCACTGCTTTCTTCCCTCCATGTAGATGTAGTACCATTGAAGACTACTCATTGAGTATAGTTTGTCAGCCAGTTACAAATCCATCTTATGGTGATGCTATCACCACTTTTTTCTCACTTACCAAGAAGTAGGTTGTAGTAAGCTTTGTCAAATGCCTTGCTGAAGTCTAAATATATTATGTCCACAGTATTTCACTGGTCTACTAATTTAGTCACTATGTATCAGTGGGGATGGAAAGATTCTCTGGTTCCCTAGAACCCTGGTTCCCTGCCATAACCCTGTAGAAGTTTTGTATATAATTACATGAATTGTGTGTATATGTTTATTTCACTTCTGTCATGTTCTTATCTTACGCTAAATAAATAATCTCTACTGCTTTTTCATACTAAGAAACTGATGGACAATTTTAACAAAAGAGTAAAAAAATAATTCTTACATAGCATTCTGAGATTCCTTGATTCTGTAGAGAAGTCCACCACTGCTTCTCAAAAGATCTAGTTGACCCTAAGAGAATACACACAACTTTAAAGCATTTAAAAAGATTTCTAATAATATATACATAACAGGAAGCAATATATTTCTTAACTGCCTATCTGTGAGGGAGATGGAAGATTAAGAAATATAAAATATAATAAATAAATATTAAGTCTTCAGTCACAAAATTAGTCAAATTCACTAACCCTGACTCTTAGTAGGAATAATTATTTTATCCTTCTTCTGCAAACCAATGAATGGTTTACACTTTTAAGAGATGCAGACGTACTGCCTAGAGCTCCTGATTAAAAAGCAGAATATAAAGAAATAAATTCCATACTATAATTGTTTTCAGAGAATTATAATAATACAGATACATATGTTAAAAAGCATAGACTGGCTATAGTTTTCAGTGAGCTTCTATTCATTGGCAAGCTCGTATTCCTATTGTTTCATCTATTGTTTAATTTTTACTTATACTGTTCCATTTGAAACTATCTTTGAGTAATAAATATGTAAGCAGGAATTAAACAGTTAACATATTATAAGATATTGTTAAAAGAAACTATAATAAAATTAACATGTGAAGTGTTTTTTTTAATCAAAGGGGTTTTTCCCCAACAGAATAAAGGACACTAACTTCATAAGGGACATGTTAAGAATCCTAGAATAGCAAGGATGCAGCAATCTAAATATGAACTTATAGGGTGATAAAAACTGTAAAATGTATTCTTACTTTAAAATAGTACTCTTTCTCCATAGAACATATTTTTTGCAACTGGATAACTTTTTTAACAACAACCACATACAATTCAGAAGCTCTTACCATAGATAGCAGTCTGTTAATGGCCATGGCCCGTTGCTGAGCTTCCATGTGAGGCATATCATTCTGAATTACTTGGTCTGTAATACCATGGGGAAACTGATGGCACAGCTCCATTATCCTAGACAAAATAGAAGTGGTAAGACAAATACACTTAAACTCTAAATTTGTGTGCTCTTTTCTTATAAAACTATGAGTCTAGTAGTGAGACTATAAAATAAACAAAAACATGTTCCACCCATAAAGAGGCAAATACAAATGAAAAGAAACATAAAAGCATAAAATAAAGTCAGAAAACATGGAAATGAATTATGTAAATAATTTGTTCTTTGCAGTTTACATTAAAATTAAATTGGCTAAAATCTATATCTAATATCAATCATTTTGCGAATAAAAAGATATTGGCTTTCCAACAATTAGCACTAAAGAAATAGACGCGTGTTCGAAAACTAAACTTGTTCAACCACTTTGAACAACTTACCTCAAAATCAAATGTGTCAACACATCCTACATTCATTAACTCCATCCAGATTTTCTCATTCCTACACGTTTAACCCCGCTCCGCGTCCTACTCAACCCCCCCCCCCCCTTCGACCCATACTATANCCCCCCCCCCCCCAGTTCGACCCATACTATATTTAGGCCTTCCAATCAGTAGTTAATTCTCCGTTCCCACTCACGTACTACCTGTTTTCGATTTCCAGAGGTTCTGGAGCTTTCAAGTCCGCCATTACAAAACAATTTTTCTTCTCTTCGTTCATATACACTTCCCCACTTTCTCCCCTGATCCCATTCAAATTACGTTACATATAAATCATCCAAACGGCTCTGTTAAAAGAAGCGGTGTGATAACGTCATTTCAAAGCGCCTGGCAGAAAAGACGTAACGGAAATCACCATGGAGGCGGATCCCAACAACGCCTTTTTGAATTTTCGCCTGTATAGAGGCGTTTGATATTTAAGAGATCGTGATCGACTAAGGAAAGCAAGAAAAAAGATTAATAAAAATACCTTTAAAGGGGGAATCAAACGTTTTAATTTGTCGGATATGTATCCTGAAAGTCTTCCTCCAAGTAAGACATTATTTTCTCTATTATAGCAATCTCATAAGAACTATTAAACCAAAACCTTCTTTGTTCTCAATGCCGGTGTTGGTTGTCCATTTGAAATTAAATTATTTTGTGAAAAAAATCCTTTTAACATAGATCACTTTTCATCAAGTAAATAATTCTCATTCTGTGAATTTCTCAGTAAATTCCCATAATGAATTGATTATTCAGTTGGAAATTGCATTTGTATCATTTTCAAAATTCCATGCTAATGTAAATTTTAAAAATTCTTTTTTTAAAATCGAATCAATATTAACCAGATAATGTCTCTTATTTTAACCTCAATATTAGATACTTGAAAATTAATCCATAAAATACCAAAGTTTAAAGAGGAATAAAGAATCCAGCAAATTCCAGAGCAACTGAATTAATATTCCTTCTTGATAAAGTTGGGTGGGATTAACAACCGGTTCTGTGGGTGTGGCCTCATTTGTGGGTGTGGCTTGGTCATGTGACTGGCTAAGCATGGCTTGTATATAAATATTATAAATATTTATGTAAATATTGAATTTTTTATTTAAAAAGACCAATTCTTAAAATCAGGCAAAGCTGGCAGGTAAATTGAGTTGCTCACAGAATCACAGATTCACTTAGAGATCAGATTGATTCTACAATCTGCTACTTGAGTGCCACAAAAAATTTGCTTGCAAGCAAACTCATAAAATTAACTCACAACACACCATGTATGTAAATATTGAATTTTTTATGAAAAAAGAGCAACTTTTACCCCAAATCAGGCAAAACAGGCAGGCAGATTGAGTTACACCCAGAATCACAGATTCACTTAGAGATCTATGATTCTGCAATCTGCTACCTGAGTCTGCACTGAAAAATAGAAGCTTCAAAGCTATCAGTCCTAAGGAAGGTTTCAGCTCTGCTTTTTAGATTAAGCCCCGTTCACACAGCACCAATGGATGCCAAAGAGGATGTAAAACGGAGAGAAACACTTGCCATCCGTTGGTTAACCGTGATGCTTCCGTTCTTGTACTCCACTGCATCCATTTTTCATCCTCTCTATCCGTCCATCCTCCTTCTACTGACATTCATACCGCTCAAAAGTTTTTGAGTGACAAGAACTTTTGAGCGGAATAAATGTATCCAACGCGTCTCGTCTACATTCCGCCTAGTTGCAAACGGGGAACATCTGTTAGACGTCCGTCGTCATCCGTTACGCGTCTGCTATATCCCGCTAGGCATCGCTGAACATCCGTGCAACTCGCATCCGCTCCAGCGGAAAACAGACACAGGGAGGACAGCGAAATGGAGTGCCGGAACGGACACGCAGCGTTAGTAGCACGATGTAGAAAGGATGAAAGGCGATGCAGCTCGCATACAAAGGCATTAAAACGGAAAAAAACGTTCATGTAGGGACGGTATCTCGGATATTTAAGGATGGTCTGCAGGATGTCTCGAGGATGCAAGAAGGACACCTAGCGGAAAACCTAATATTTCCTATAAAAAGGGGGAGGAACTCACCTGGATCCTCACTTTCAGTCCAGCAGCCCTGCTGGTGCAGACCTCTTCAGCCTTCATCCTGCTCTTGGCTCGTTCCACAGCATTCCCAGTCATCTCACACCATGGATCATTCACACACTCCTCTTTGGTAGCCACCATCGGTTCTACAACAGTGTGAAAGCACATCTAAAGGCTCTTTCACCTGTTCTCGCGGAAGAAAAGGAGGGCGTCCAAGAAGTGTTCTTGGGCGAAGATGGATCGCGAGAAGAGCCGAGTACGTAGCTGTATAACGAAGCTATGCGTGGAAGTGAGGAATGAAACGCACTCGTGCATTAAGAATCTTCACTGAGGATGCCGCCAAGCCATGTGTTGGACGAAGTTGTTGGAGCAGTCTGAGACCCAAGTTGAACCAAGCAAACACAACTTCCGGCCCCAGCTGGACCCTTGGGACTTTGGAAGGAGCACTGACTCTGCCACCACTTGGCAATCAGTGGACCACGTACAGAGCATGCAGTACGGCGTGGAGGGTCCACAGCAACACCATCAGCATTGTTGTCAGAGAAAGTGCGTACAGGCCATCAAAACCGAGAATACCTGGAGGAGCTCCTCCAGTGCCTCCTCCACTGAAGAAGGCTGGAAAGAAAGTTGGCAGAAGCAGTCGGTATCAGAAAGTGAGACTCCCCCCACATCCGTTGCGAGCATAGAATGGCAAGCACGTGGCCTGCAAAAGCTCCAGCCAAATCAGGGTCCCACTATCACAAATACAAGGGCTTCTTTCAGCTCATCCTCTTCGCCATGTGCCGATGCTGAACTACAAGTTCATGTAACAATTGATGCTTCAGGCAACGGGTCATCTTCAAATGCCCAGGTAATACACGGCCAGTCACCTTCAAGGAGGGCTGGAACGCAACCCTCATCATGGGTTCCTAGATCCAGAACCCCCCCGCCCACGACAGACCAAAGAATGTGCCCTACTTCCATCGTGGGAGATGACGCCTTCTCCCTCAGAACCTACCTCATGAAGCCCGACACTTTCCCAGCATGCCTCACCCGTGAAGAAAGGATCTTCAAACTACAGGCTGTCCAGGGACAAGGCGGTGGTGGGACAGAATGCCTTTGATCCTGGCCAAACAGTTCCAGGTTACTATCTCACCACATGCAGCATTCGCCCACAGACCGTGACGAGGATCGTGGGAAGCTTGCTGGCATCCTGCACAATCTCAATGCGCAACCCGCTCCCAGGTGTTCGCAGAACCAGGCTCACATGGACTCCCAACAACATTGGGACATGGGCCCTGGTGAATGGAGGCAAGGGCGAACCTGACAGACACTGTGTGATGTGCAAGAGCCCCAATAGGCTTCATGTGAAGGGAAGAAGCAGCGCAAACTTTCCTAAACACTGGTTGCAAAACTCCCCAGCTGGAGCAGTGGAAGTGGCAAGACAGGATGGTAGATGCTTAGATGGATGGCTTCCTTCAGCCTGTTTTCATCCACACTGATGAGATTGTGCCATGTATATTGAGTGGGCCTTACAATGAACAGGGCATTTATAAAGAGTTGTGTTTATGTTGAAATGTTGTGATGAATGATAAACATTGTTACTGTAATATTAAGGGCCATAGGTGTTGGCACCTGGAGGGTGGACGCAATACAGTCCCACTATGCGTGCACTGAGTTTATCTATCCCACAGCTATTACCCATCACACAGGTATCCTGCCTCCCACAGGTATCCTGCCCATCCATTCCACCTTATTACCCATCCACAGGTATTCCTGCCCATCCCACTGCTATCAGTTTACCCATCCCCACAGCTATTACCCATTCCCAAAGGTATCCTGCCCATCCCTTGCTGCTATCTTAACCCATTCCCACAAGCATACAAAGGCTTAAACTATTTCTACACAGTTTCCAACCAAGACTTTGAATTGACTAAAAAGAACTGAAGCAATGTGTGAGCAAAGATTAATCTTTATTAATAACAAACTGTAAAAGAAAATGACGCAAGTGTCCCAAGCAAAGATAAAGTCAAACAAGGTAGCAAACCAGTCTCTGCGCACGTTCTTCTCAGTCACTCCTGAGGCGATGCCCATGTCTCAGGGGTGAAGGGTCCAGGGTGCTGTGGGAGGTGGCTGCTGCTGGAGTGCTGTCTGAGGCGCGATTGCGGTGCCTGCCCCAAATGAGCGACAACGGGATGGTGTGTGGACAAAACTCTCACGAGAGCGGCTCAGTCCTATGATGTTGACAGCCCCTTCCTCTTTCATGACGATGGGGTGTCAGTCCCAAGACCGATGACAGATTTTCTGAGGCCCGGCTTAGGCTGTGGGGTGGAGAAGAGAGTGGTAGTGGGGCTTTCTGGTCTTGCAGTGTGGCGAGATAGGCGTGGGTGGCATCTGTTGGCATGGTGGCGTCGGTGGCATCGGTGGCACCAGTGGCTATCGATGATACCTGTGCCTGGACTGGGAAGGGCTGCTGCCTGTGCCTGCTTGGGAGCTCCTGGTACGCCCATAGCCTTGGCAGGTGAGGGCCTGTGGAAGCTTGGCAAGGGCAGTGACATCCACCTGGGTGTGACGCGAGCAGACCGACATGGGTGGGAAGCAGTTCAGCTGGGCTTGAGGGTTGTAAGAAAGACCGGTCGATCCTGATCCTGATCACCAGTACTGTGATTCCGGACATGTCCAGGAGGTCTGGTTGGATGTAGGTAGGAAGGCTTGAGGTTGAGGATGGGTATGTTGGTCGGTACCAGCTTGAAGAGAGGAAGATTCTACCCTGCTTTCGATGGTGTCCCGATCTCCAGCAGGACAGTGTGGCTTCTGTCGCCTTCCGGGTCTGGCTCTCTGCCTGCATTCTGTGAGAGGTGAAGGGCGTGCGATGGGTGTTGTTGGCTCTGGGTGGAGAGTGCCCTCTCCTTGCTCCCACTATGTCAGTGTGCGGTCCTCCACACGTTACGCCACAGGGAGTTCGCAGCTGTTGCGTCTCTCGAGTCATGGGACGCTCCCACAGAATACCAATGCCTGGTACACAGAAGCTTGACTCTTGCCAGAAGAGAAGACTGGCTCTCTGTGGCTGCCTGAGAGAGAGGTTTGTCAAGAGGGGCTTGCTCCTACGGCTGACGCGCATCTCTACCCTCCAAGAAGCATGCACTTGCCCATCATAGTTGCGTCTCTCGGTCCGTCAGATTGGACCTAGTGCCTGGCCAGATTGTCTTGAGGTGCAGCTTGCGTACCAGGTGTGCAGTGCTTCCATCACCCGAGGAGGACCTCCGACAGTTGTAAGGCCAGGCTCTCCCCTTCTCTCTCACAAGCAGCCTGCTTCCTTTTGCTTGGTGTCTCGATGAGCCTGTGTGACCTTCCGCCCATAGATACTCCGTCTCCCCTCAGCCATCTCGAGCACCCTCATCCTCATTGTTCCTCTTCCGATGGAGTATTGCCTCCTTTCCCATTCACGCATGCCTCTTCCTCCACTCCTGGCAGAGGCCATTCTGCGGCCCTCGTCAGAGGGGCTCAAGGGTTCTAGGGGGGTCTGCTCCACACACCGGCAGCAGTACAGCAGCAACAACAACAACAGTACAGCAAAAAGACAGGACCACGCAGCACCAGCAGCACAAGCAGCACCAGATCGAGCAGCAGCAGAGTAAGCACCAGGCGCCACCACACACAAGGACCAGGAGAGCACCAGCAGCCAGCAGGACCAGGTGCAGCGCCCAGCAAGGTAAGCACCAGCAGAAGCACCAGCACCAGGAGACAGCGCCAGCGAGTAAGCACCACGCAACAGCCCCACCAGCCCCAGGAGCAGCACCAGCAGAATGCGCCCCAGCCCAGCAGAGTAGCCCGAGCAGCAGAGCCCCAGCAGAAGACAGATCAGGCCAGGGAGGTGGGACTGGTGCCTGTCCTTCTTGACCAGGGCTGGCAGCAGATGGGCCAACATAAGCTTTAAGTCCTTTATCTTCCACCCATGGTTGTACTGGCTGGAGCTGTGTCGTGGCAGGCAGGTCTTTCCTGATGGACCTGCTTCCGAGCTTGCATCGCCACTCAATTGTAAATTTCCAGCGAGGTAGCCATTGGGCGGCCTGATGCCAAATGCCATCCTCCCGCATGCGCAGTGAACGCTTGCATCGCTAGGCTTCTGTGATGCATCTGCTTCAATTAACCGCTCAGCATCCGACTCGGTCATCGTTCTCTATCCATATGACGCGTTCCGCGCTTCGCTGTGCACTCCCCCGGATAGCCCTGCCGCAAATTTAGTTGCCATCATCCGCTTCATCCGCTTAACTATCCGCTAGGCTTAATACCCACAGGGTGGGATTTACGCGCTTAACATTCCTGCTAACAAATCCTCCCCCCGTCCGTTCCTTTCCGTTGTTATCCGCTCTGCTTATGCAAATTCGGGACACTTTTGAGAGCGGATAACAACGGATGGAACATTTTCTCTTCCGCTGTGTCCTTTTTACGTACGTTTTGCATCCGTCAGCCTATGTGACAGGCCCTTTAGCTAGAAAGCAAGAAATCCAATGATTTCCTGCTTTCTAGCTAATCTAAATGTCCTGGCAAAGCAGAACAGCTGATGGTCAGGGAAAAAAAAGGAAAAATAGCAACTTACCAAATGCAGGCAAGTTTGATGGTGCACATGCCAGGTAAGGAGTGAGTGGGCGGGAAGAGAAGGAGTAGGGCCAGCCCATGGTGCAATTTGCTGGTTCTCCGAACTGGGCAGAATCATAACTGGTTTATAGAATCCCACCCCTGGATAAAATTAGAATCCCACCCCTGGATAAAGTACAATAAAGACAAGTTCATCTTTTGTTGATTGCATGAACACATTCTGCAGTAAGGGCAGCAGTAAGGATACATTTTTTCATTCTTCCAAAATATTGTTTTAATCTGAATAGTCAAAAATTTTGGCATTCCCTGCTGGAAATGGTAGTAAATATTATTTCTAAAAGAATTGAAATAAAAATTCTAATAAGAATCAGTAGACCCATTCACAGATAAATTTCATCACAGTTCCTTTGTATAGTGCACTAATGCACTATAGTGTATATAGTGCACTAGTGCACTATTTGTGGAGCCAAAACAACCGTAATTACTTTCTTTGTATACAATTTCAGACTCATTGTGGAATGCCATATGAATTCTGTATGGGTGATACAATAGACATTTTCAGTGGAATTTCATTTTGTTTCATAACCTTTCAATTCCCCACCCCCACATAAAATCATAATAACGTAAGAAGACACTTAGGCCAACATGCAATCCTCTGCTCTTTGCAGGAACTCAAAACATTCAGGATAGATGATTCCATAGCATTTGACTGAAAATTGCAGTGAGGAAATTTATTATGTTTCTAGTTAATACTGTATTAATATTATTAAAGAACATTTTTTTGATTATTCAGTTGGAACTTGACCTTTATGTTCAGTTCATTATTCCATGACTTACACTCTAAAGCAGGGGTGTGAAACTCAATTTCATTGAGGGCCACATTAGGGTGGTGTTTGATCTTGGGGGGCTGGGGTGGGTGTGACCAGGGTGGGCGTGGCTAGGGTGGGTATGGTCTACTCAACATCACTTGTGTTAGGGGCACCTGTGGTGGCCCAGGCGGGGCTGTGGGAATCTGTTGTCTCCAGCTGAGGAAGGCGAGACCAGGGACAGTACCAAACCCTTTTCCTCCAGAGTAACCTCACTATCCCTCTCAGGCCATATGGAGGATCCCCAGATGGTGGTGCAGGCTGTCCAGAGGGCAGCAAAGGGCAAGTGCCCAGCCTGGTCCTCGGGCACCAATGCACCAGGGACCCCACAACCCAGCCCAGCCCTGCTTCCTGGAGGGGGTGCCCAGCTGTACATACCTCCTCCTTGAGGCTGCTGCTGCTGTTCTCACTCTCCTTGATCAGGTTGCTCATGATGGTGTGTGTAGGAGGACAAAGTGTCTGGGTCAGAGAGAGGCTCACTTCCCTTCCACATAAGGACACCCAGCTTTGAAATCAAAGCATCTGCAGCAATAGGATGGGAAACCACCAGGAGAGGTCAGGAGGAGGAGATAAGGGGATGGCAGAAGGACAGCAGGACCTCTGGTGGGCCAAGTGCTAAGGTAGGACTTCCGTCAGACCCTCTCTCCCTCCCATTATAATCTCCTTCCTTCCCTTACTTCTTTTTCCTTCCTTCGAATACACCTTTCTTCTTCCTTCCATTTGTAAGGTCTCAAAAGTTTTCCCGAGCCACTGAGATGCCAAAGAGAGTGAGACTCGAGACAAGGCTTGCAAAAATAACAACTTTTTTTATTCTTTGGCCAAAGCAAAAAGTTTGGGTGAATACTATATCCAAAACATACAGATAAAATGCATGTAAGAAATAGCCACACCTTGTATTATATATGCCAATAGAAACAAAGTTTATCCAGAGACAAAAGTTCATTATTCATTGTGGGCAATCTCTTGCCCATGCCCTTCCACCCCTTTCCTCCCTTTTCTTATGAAAGGATGCTTCCTGTCAATGGTGGACTAGGGGAGCATTTAAAGACCATGAGTTTTGCTGGTCTAATGGGGGGGGAAGAGGGGGGGTCAATGGACACTGAGGAGGCTAAGACTGCCATCCCAATAATAGGAGAGGTAACCATACGCTGGATCAGAAGGATGAAATAGGAGAGGATGAGATCTCCAAAGCCTAAGATGTAAACTGAGTCTGCTATTTAGCCATTAAAGTTAAAGCAATAGCAGTTTCATTAGTTATTATTTCAAGCACAGTCTGTAATCTTATAAGTCTATTCAACATATAGGAGTTCTATAACCACACATTCCATCTTCTTCCCAGGTGGCTGATCCAAATACCTGAATTATTGTTTTTGGAAAACACTGATTGTAGATCTGTGGTCTGTTTCCACATGAACAGATACACCCAGTCCGTCACCTTGTTGTATGAACAGTAAGAAAAACAATACACATGCTTCATACCTATTGCTAGGCAATTGCACCAGTGGTGGTATTCAAATAAAGTTGCCACCGGTTCCGTGGGCATGGCTTGGTGGCCGCGCTTTGCACACATGCACACACTTTGTGTGCACCTGTGCACCAAACGCACTTTGCGCAGGCTCAGAGGCATTCGAACTTACCTCCTGCAAGCCTGCACAACGGTGGTCACTGTAGCAGCTGCCACACGGCACTATTCTGTGCCGCGCAAAGCAGCGGCACTTTGAATTCTGGCCATAAAAGTGAGTATGGGAGCTCGGGTAGGTAGGTGGCCAACCAGAGAGCAGCGAAGAGAACCAGTTCAGTCTCCACTGTTCATCGCCGCTACCGGTTCTGCAGAACCGGGCAGAACCAGTCAAATACCACCACTGAATTGCACATAGGCAAACTTTCCACATATCCAATATCTCTGGCATGCCAATTAAGAATTTAATTACCCACATCTGTCTGTAACCCACTCAGTCTAGGTGCATTTTCAAATTAGTTACTTGGTTGTGTCAGGTTAATTCCAAACTGAAAGGTTACATTAAGCAAAGAAAAGATCCTTGCTTGTAATGTGTGGTTTTTCAGATTAATCATTACATTATATTCTCTTCCTATTAGTTCTACTCATAAGAAAATTAAAACATTCTGTATCTAGGGATTATGATATCACTATCTCCTAGGACTACTGGGTTCAAGGCAGGTTGATCCAGTTAAATGCTCCAATTCTTACATATTTAATCTACCCAGTCTTCTACTACATCACAAAGTTCTTCACAAGAACATAACATTGTTGTCCATAATCACAACAATGTTAACAACAACATTCAGTGATACAGTTACAATCACAGAACCAACACATGCAGGGTGTCTGTAGGATGCAAAGTTCCACAGTTTCGCTTGAGATCTTCAGATGGAATAACAGGTCACCACTCAGGCAGGAAAAATCAAAAAGTTGGGACTCCTGCAATGAGAAAAAGAAATCACAAACAAAACCCATTCATACCACCATGACCACATCAGTTTTTGGTAATGTTTATTCTCAACCGGTCTTCTACAGGAACCACTTTCCACTCTTTTAAGTTCATCAGCTGGTCCTTTTACACATGTGCAGTGGGTCCACCCTTTGTCTTTTCTTCGGACTGCTGCTTCAGTGGCCAGAAGGACTTGCCAGGACCTGTCCCAGGCTTAGCTAAGTTTTTCCTCACATCAGCTTTTTATCAGGACCCAATCACCAGGCTGGAACTTCTCTGGGATCTTGAAGACACCCACGGTTCTGCCACGGCACCAGGATGTCTTGGTGTGCTGGCCATGGACACAGAGGCCCCAGAAATAGCACAATCCATATAAACAATAACTATAGATTATAGAAAAGAGACAATCAACAGAGCAAAAGCAGAACAAAAAGACCAAAAGCATTTCTTCACCAGCAGTCAGTATCCAGATGACCATAAACTCTAAGATTAACATCAGACCAAGTAAACAATACCCAATAAAGGAACTGCCAAACAAGTCAACGGTAAGCAGAATAAACAAAGAACCTCTAAGTCTCCTCCTCCCAACACTGACAGGACAAGCTACTAGAATGGGGGTTGGCAACCTGTGGCCCCGGGGCCACATGTGGCTCTTTGAGCTTTCTGCTGCGGCTCCCTGTCACCCTGTTGCAGCAGAGGGATGAAAGAGCTGTCACAGCAGTGACATGGCCTGTCACGGCAGTGGCATGGCCCAGTGGTGGGATTCAAAAATTTTTACTAGTGGTTTTGTGGGCGTGGCATGGTGGGCGTGGCATGGTGGGCATGGCTTGGTGAGTGTGGGGGAGGAAGGATACCGCAAAATCTCCATTCCTACCCCACTCCATTGTAAAATCTCCATTCCCTCTATACCCCAGTATCCTGCTTCCCAGCTCCGTTCTCCTGTGCACGGCAACAAAAGAAGACCCAGCTGATCAGCAGGGACTTGGGAGGCAGAGAATTGATGGGGGCGGGGCCAGTCAGAAGTGGTATTTGCTGGTTCTCTGAACTACTCAAAATTTCCATTACTGGTTCTCCAGAACTGATCAGAACCTGCTGAATACCACCTGTGGCATGGCCGGAGCCTTAGTGCAGAAGCAAAGCACCCATGCATTTGCCTTTCTGCAGCAACAGCATTCTGCCTTTGTCATGGTATTTACTATTGCTGCCAGCAAAGAGGGCTGGAAGAGAATGGCAGGGGCAGATCTTGTGGGGTGGGGTCCATCCCCCAAGCCTGACCTTCCTCCTCCCTTGTCAGTGGGAGAAAGAAGGGGGCAGCATGAGGAAGCGCTCCCTTGCCCCACCGAGCACCGAGCACAATATACCAGTGGGAGGGGGAGATGGCCTAGCAGAAGCGCCTTCATTGGTGAGTCGGACAGCAGAGAGGCACGGCCTGGCTCGCAATGGGACACTGTTTGGTACCTCCAGACACGAGCTGCAGCCTTTGAAATGCATCACTTTCTGTTGCCTGTGCCTTCCCCGGTCTCCGCTCTTTCACCCCATAAAGAGCTATGTTTCTACTCGCTTTCTTTTCCTGTGCCTTTCCCTGACAGCGATGGCTGGAGCTGTGGGGGGGGGGGCATCAGAGGNGGGGGGGGGGGGGGCATCAGAGGTGTCAGGGCTGCTCCCCCTCACAGCAAGCTGGGCCTGGACAAGTGTGGAGAGTTCATGGTTGCTGGAATGCTAACATTATCCCGAATCTCTAAACAAACACTAGCATCCCGAAAGGGGGCTGTTAGGGGTGCTGAGTTCCAGCATTGACTCCAAAAATGGAGCAGTATGAAGACTCAGTGAAGATGAAAGCAAGGGAGGGAAGCTACAGAAGAAATGGTGAAACCAGAGAACTTATTGAGACCCAGTGCCCTCCTTCTGAAGAATTTGTGTAAGCTATGAAAGCTGCAGAGGAAAGGCAGAGACTAGGCACTCACCCCAAGGAACTGGATTGATGTACAAGCTGCCAGACTGAACTAAATCCAGAGATGGGACTGGAAGAGAAGCTGCTTGAGCACCTTTCCTACTCCAGCCCTCTGAAATCAGCCCATGAGACAGAATGGAGAAGCAGGAGAGCTTTGGAATCAGACAACTCCCAAGACTGGAAGCTGTTCCCTCCATCCCACAGCCAGTCATTGGCAGGGATCCCAGAGCAATTCCAGCAACTTAAGGTGGGGAGTTATGTCTCACAGCCACTCTTCAGCCGAGCTGGGCCTTAACTCAGCCCACTTTCACTTTCCCGAGTCCAAGTGGAACCACCATGGCATCGTTCAGAGGTGGCCAAAGCATGGCAGGGCCAAGCAGCAAGGGAGGGACAAGAGATGCAGCTGACATTGGCAACATTACAAACCCCAATTCCTCTCCCTCCACAGCCAGCAAGGAGGTTACCCCCTTGGAGAGTATTCCTCTAGGGTGGGGATTCTATCCTGGTCAGGAGTAGGACCAATGCCAGTGTATGCCAGCATCAGTTGCACCACCTGGTTCAAGAGCACCATGGGCCCAAAGACCAACAGCAATCCTTCCTCAGCAAGGGGATCAGTGTAGGCAGCAGGCTGAGGCCACCCCCCCTTTCCCAGTGCGGAGAAAAGTTCAGCAGGTGGCCTCTATTCAGCAGGTTCCAGTCCAGCCGTCCCTCAGAGCAACCCTGAAGGGGCTCTTCCTGCAGCATGCCCTAATTGCATATCAAATCCCAGCTCAGTCACCTCTCGGGGGTATCCCTGCAGCAGGCCTTCCTGCAGCCGGCCCCATACATTCCAGCTCAGCCCGTGGTTGCTATGGCAATGCCCCCTCCAACCAGAATCAGTAACTTGCAAAACAACTTTTGACGGACAGCATGAAAACTTTGCTTACTTTCTTACCCAGATCTGGTCACATATAGATCAATTTGGAAACCACTACACAACCGATCATGACCTAGTTTCTGCATTTACAGATGGGAAGAATGAGGTGGATGCTTTTGCTTGGGTAGTTCAATGATACTATGAGGATGCCCTGAACTACAAGATGCCAATGCATTTGTTGAACTGCTCAGGGCTGGATTTGAAAACCTTGATAGAATAGGGGAGAGTGAAGGCAAAATAATGGAAATGAAGCAAGGCAAGCGACCCTTAAAATAATTTGTATGGGACTTTAGAAGGGTCGCAAGCAACCTCATGAATTGGCCTGACAGAATACTTTTGCACTATTTTAAAAACGCTATTGATCCAGAAATCAAAAAAGCATGCAGCATCAGAGGAATACGAGAGAGACTACAGGACTGGTATTCCATGTCCATGAAGCTGGACAGGGAAATCAACCCACTCTGAAAGCCCCCCTGCTGAAGCTGCTTCTGCCCAACCTATAAGGATTATAAAGTGCTATCGATGTGGCCAGACTGGTCATAGGACAGTCAAATGTCTGGCGCCTGCACCTATTCCACAACCGAGGCCTAATACAACTGCCAGAGGCTGAAGAACTCCATGAAAGCCTCCAGACACTAGCCAGTTTGCCACTCCATAGAGGTTCCATTCCCCACAGAAGAGAGCAAGAAACCTCCAAAGAAATCCTTCCTGAAAAGGTAGATGAAGAAGAGGACCCCATGGTGAGTGCAGCCATTCCCCTTTTATTGTTAAAGTGAAGTTGGTGGTGCCTGAGACAGGGAAGGCAGGGGAAGTAAAAGCACTAATAGATACTGGGTGTTCCAGATGCCTTATTGGGCTCCTTATCATTGAACAATTAAGGATAAAGACTAAAGCCCTAAAATGCCCAATCAAGTTCAAACTGGTAGATGGAATGTTAATTGGAGGAGTCCCAGCCACCCAAATTACAGAGCTAATCAAACTAGAGATGAACAGGCATAGTGAACTTATACTCCAAAATGTCAGAATCTATCACACTGGGACTTGCTTAGCTTGATAAATCAGCCCCTACCATCAAATGGGAAGATGGATACCGGAAAATCATAATTGGTGTCGGCCCGCTGACCCCCAGTTCCTCCTACGAAGAGACTGCCAACCAACAGGGATCCACAACCAAAAGCAGCCACCCCTTCAGACTCTCCTGCATGTGAGCCCCCTATAAAATACAGGGACTTGGCTGAGGCTTTCAGTGAAGAGGAATGCAACATTTTACCCCCTCATCGAGCCATTGATTGTGCCATTGAATTGGAACCCGGGGCAAAACTGCCAAACCAAAGATGTATTCCATGACACCAGCTAAGATGATTGAGTTGAGAAACTACATCGATAACAATTTGGACAGAGGTCATTGAACCTGCCAAATCTAGGATGGAAGCCCAGTACTGTTTAAAGAAAAAAAAGATGGAGGCTTGATATTATGTGTGGACTTTAGGGGCACGAACATGTGTATAAAAAATATGGTTTTTTTGTGTATAAAAAATACCCTCTCCCCCTAATGAAAAACTTATTAAATCACCTGTCTAAACGCAAGATCTTTACCAAGCTAGATGTGAGAGAAGCCTACTACTGAGTCCGCATAAAGGAGGGAGACGAGTGGAAAACTGCCTTCAACTGCCCTCTGGGTAGTTTTCAGTTCTAAGTCATGCCTTTTGGACAGCCTCCCCACTGTTGTATTTATGCAACTAATTAAGTTTTACATCCGCACCTGTACAAAGGGGTCTGTGTCTACTTGGCTGTCACAGCAAAACCATCGAAGAACATGTCAGATTAATTAGGCAAGTACTGAAAAAAATTTTATCCGCCAAGTTATATACAAAGCTGTCAAAATACGAATTTCATAAAGAGTCTTTGGACTACCTGGACTACCGAGTGTCTAACCAGGGGATTGAGATAGACCCTGGAAAGGTAAAGGCATTGCTAGACTGGCAACCCCCCAAAACACATAAACAACTTCAGAACTTCTTGGGTTTTGCAAATTTCTATAGACAATTTATTCCTTCATTTGCCGAGGTCGCCCTCCCTTCAACAGAGTTACTGAAAACTGAGCCTTCCCCAACCAAGCCAAAACCCAATCAACCCTGACTTGGACAATGAACTTTCAGAAATCTTTTGAGATGTTAAAATGCCTATTTGCTGCTGAGCCTATCCTCCAGCATCCAGACCCGACCAAACCTTTTGTAGTCCAAGCTGATGCCAGTGATGTGGCTGTCACAGCGATTCTTTTCCAGAAGAACTCTCAAGATCAGCTGATGCCTTGTGCTTATGGGTCCAAAAAGTTGACACAGAGCATAGGTGGGAGGTTTGGGAAAAAGAGGCATTTTCTGTGCAATGGGCTTTACTATCTTGGAGGCATTTCCTGGAAGGAGTGAAGGATCCTTTCAAGATGTGGACTGATCATAAGAACTTCGAGGCTCTAAAGACACTTCAGAAGCTCTCTTTAGGAAAACAAGTCCACTTGTCTCAATACTTCAAGAGATTCAACTTTAACATGGAATATATCCCAGGAGGGAAAAACATATTGGCGGATGCCCTGTCTAGAAAACCCCAATTTGACAGTCGATGAGAGGAGGTAGTGCAAACTATGATATCAGAAACCAATCTGCAGGCCAAGTAACCACCCGAGGCCAAACCAAACGCAGCCCCAGACTCCTAGAAGACAAACTGATAACTGATTTGAAAGCAGCACTTTTAACCAATCCATGGTTTGTTGAACATCAACCTGATTTGACAGTGATTGAAGGATTGGCTTGGAAAGGAACCAAGATTTATGTACTCAATGCCCTAAGACTGATGATACTGAAACGTAGCCATGACTCATGATTGGGGGGACACTTTGGGTTCTTAAAAACCCTACATTTAGTCAGGAAACAGTTCTGGTGGCCAAAAATGAAAACTGATGTCAAAGACTGAAAAGTTGCTCAATTTATGCCACAATGAAACACAGAACTGGAAAAACCCCTGGCCTCCTTCAACAAGTAGCTGAACCAACAAAGTCGTGGGAAGAAATCACGATGGACTTTATCATAGAGTTACCGGAGAGCAGAGGAAGTACTGTGATTTGGATTGTTATTGACTTATTCTCTAAGCAAGCCCACTTTACAGCATGTAACTGACTACCTTTGCTAAGAAATTGGTGAAACTGTTTGTGAAGCATATTTATCGGCTCCATGGAGTGCCTCATAGAGTAATCTCAGATTGAGGTGTACAGGTTGAGGTTACTGCCAAATTCTGGAGGGAGTTTTTGAAGTCCATTGAGTCGTCCCAAAGGCTTTCATCAGAATTCCATCCAGCATGCAATGGGGCAGCAGGGAGAGTGAATGCTATGGTGGAACAATACATTATATGTTATGTGAATTATCAACAGCAGAACTGGGCAGAACTGTTACCATTTGCAGAAGTTTCTTTCAACAAGCAGCACAGGCTTAAGTCCTTTCCAAATTAACACCAGCATGGATTTTGTCTCTATGCCGGAGCTTCCTAGGGAACCCCCAACATCCATGTCTTTAACAGTGGATGGAATCATTAAAGAAAGTTGGGAGAATACGAAAAAAGCTCCAGCTGAAGCCTCTGAGGAATATAAGAAATGAGCAGACAAACATAGATCCCTCCAACCACAATTTAAAGTGGGGGACAAAGTGTTTTTGTCAAATAAATACCTTAAGTTGAAACTTTCTAGTAGAAAGTTGGGCCCTAAATTCTTGGTTCCATTCCCTATTTCTAAGATAATCAATCCAGTGACGATTCAATTAAGTGTCCCTCAGCTGTTGGGGAAAACACAACTAGTGTTCCAGAGAAGCTTGTTGAAGTCTGCTGTGGGTTTTAATCTAAGGCCAATCCAGCAGCTCCCCCCAAACCTCTGATTGTATAGGGTGAGACACATTATGAAATAAAGAAAATCCTTCATTTTAGATTACACCAAGGACAATTACAATATTTAGTGCTATGGAAAGGCTACCCTTTGTCAGAAGCTACTTAGGTGAAAAGTTGGGATATAAATGCAGATAGATTGGTTAAACAATTCCATGAACAATTCCCCGACAAGCCAAAGGGTCCACTTGGAGGGGGCAGAGGGGGTTAAGGGCATTGCATTAACCACTGGTTGTATTTTGTTTATTGAATTTTCCAGGATGTGATTTTTTTTCAAGGGGTGTGTATGTAAACCACCTAACAGTTCTTTGGGTTGGAAATATATAAACTGGGATAGACATTTTAATACTATGGCTTTTAGAAAATGATAAAACTGTAATTGGGTGTGGTTCCGCAAATGGCCATAAGATGGAGCCAGAAACCTGGGTTGTTTGTCTCCAAAGAGAGTCTCAGTGAAGAGAATGAGTCTGTTTCCTTCTGTTGGAGAGAGTTGCTGTTCCTTCTAATGACTGTTACTGATCGCTGATGTAAGTCTCTTACTGAACTGTTTTTTTATACTGGACTTTGATATTTGGATTATCCCTGAACTGAACACTGACTGTTTTACCTGTGAATGACTTAGACTGCTTATCTTGGACTATGCTTAAAAGTTTATTGGAAGTATAAAAACTTACATTTACTGTACAGTGTATCTGTATGCTGTGTGTCTTCACTACTCTCACTACATCTTCCTGTATGCGCTCATTCTCCTAATGGGGAATTACCTCAACGGGGGGGGGGGCATCTGTCAACTTTGGAAGCCATATTGTGATCCAATGCATTCATGCTGCCACAATTGTGGCTGAGAAAGTTGGAGGGGGGAATTCATTGGAGTATATCTCATCAGACATAATTCTTTTTCTGATTCAAGGTCAAGTCATGTTGCACATAGTGAAAGTCTTACTTTGGGATGGATGGTGATTGGGCCATGTGATGTGGTAATGGGTGTAGGGGATGGATTTGTAGTTTTTACTTATTGCAAGGAAGCCCGGAACTTTCAGATTCGGGATTCCACAGTTGTGCCAGTTGCTATCCAAATAAAAGGAACTTTTGAGAATTGTCCATCTCAAAGTTATTGGTTGGAATGGAAGGTTGCTGGAAAGCTCACAGCGTGCTTCACAATGGGGTACTCCTGGATCCCTTCCCTCTCCTGGAGCCCATTACAACACAATGCGACCCTGCCCCAATTGCACCTGGCATCTCTCTCTCTCTCCCTCCCTCTCTCTCTGAATCCTTTTTCTGCTTGTTCTCTTTCTGGCTTCCATAGAAATGGGGAGGGGGGAATTGGGCTTTGTGGGGGGAAGGGTGCTAGAGGGTGAAGTTGGTGTATTTTAAAGTTGGGATGCTTTCTTGATTATGTTTGTGTGGGAAGAAAAAATAGGCTATCGATCTATCAGATTCAACAAGGCCTTTGGATGATAGCAGACCCTAGAATAAAAGAGACATGAACCAAAGTTTTCGAACAGGATGATTTGAAAATGTCCCAGAGCTATTTGTAATCCTTCTGGGCTGTTTTGTAGAGTGTGATTTTGCAAAGTATGTAGTTTTGAAAACCATGAGAAATAGGGAACAGAAAGTAGCCAATGGATAGAAGTTTGAGATATACACGGGTATATGTGGAGACTGTCAGTAAGAAAGAACAGATAAATTATGAAATGCATGCAGAAAAGTATAAAAAGAATGTCTTGGGATGTGTTCAGGGCCACTGATCATGGCTACTCCTTGCTGGATTCAGCCACGTCGGCAGAGCTCCAATATGGAGCTCTGCTGGCCATTCCCATAGCTTAGCCCAGGCCAGCTCAAGTGGCTGCCATAGCCCAACCCCCCCCAGGGGGGCAGCACCACAGAGGCGCCAAATTCCAAAAGGACCTCCGCTGTTAAGTAAAATACAGAGGGGATGCCAAGGAGTTGGGATTCTTCTTTGCCCAAGTTTGGAACCATATGGAGGAATATGGTGATGATTTTGCCTCAGATGCAGCAAAAGTGAGATGTGTCACCAAAACATTAAAGGGGACCTCAGCAAAATGGATGGTCATCCTGCATAACAGGAGGTGTGTTGTGAGTAAATTTTGTGAGTTTGCTTGCAAGCAAATTTTATGTGACAGGCTGAGCTAGCCAATGGCAGATAGATTTCTGAATGAATCGGTGATTCTGTGAGCAGCTCAATCTGCCTGCCTGCTTTACCTGATTTTGGGTAAAAGTTGCTCTTTTTTGATAAAAAATTCAATATTTATATAAGTATTTATAATATTTACATACAAGCCATCCCAGTCAGTTCACATGACCACCAAGCCACACCCACAAATTAGGCTATGTCCAGATTACCACACCCACAATTAGGCCATGCCCACAGGTTAGTGGTCCCTGGATTTTAAAATTATGAATCTGGTGGTCCCTAGGTCAAAGTTTGGCGACTCCGCCGTAAAGCATTAGATTACACTCATCAAGCTCAGACAAGAGAGCTCCACAAAAACCATACCAAGTAGGTGATAAAGTCTTTTTGTTCACTAAGTATTTACAAACAACCCAGAAATATAAAAAATTGGGACCTAAATATGTGGGACCTTTCCCAATTGTATGAATTGTGGATTCTGTTGCAGTGCAATTACAATTGCCAAAGATGCTTAGAAGGATCCACCCTATCTTTCATGTCAGTTTGTTGACACCTGAACATATGTCCAAACTGTGACCTGACTAGGCTGCCCCACCAGTTCTCTTTTAATTGAGGGTTGTTTGAGATGAAAGATATTCTATATTCCAGGAAACAGGAAGACTCCAATATTTAGTTCTTTGAAAGCATTTCCCTCCTCAGTCGGAATGGGTGAATGAATAAGCCCTAAGCTTATACAAGCATGTCATTCAAAAATATCTTGAAAAACCTTAAATTCTTATATATATAATATTGTCTCTAGAATGTTTATTTTCTATTGTTTTACTCTCTTTTTTCTAGGGCTAATGCCTCTTTTGCAGGAGGGCCGAATGTCAGCCTCTAAGAATCCTTCTTCTGCTTGTTCTCTTTCCAGCTGCCATAGAAATGCAGGGGGGGGGGAATAATTGGGCTTTGTGGGGGGGGTGCTGCAGGATGAAGTTGGTGTATTGTAAAAGTTGGGATGCTTTCATGATTATGCTTACTTGCTAACTGACCAGATGAACTCTTATTTCTCTAGGCCAAGGTCAACTGCCTTGGAATACCAGATGTGTGAAACGCCACCTGAAGATGTACCCACACGACATTATACACACCTCAGATTGGATGGCCAGTTTGAACTATTGGGGGTGGGAAAATGGGATATCTTTCTATATGTGATTTTCGCGCCTATTGCCTCAGATCTTGTATTTCTTCTGATGCTACTACCACTGCAAATTCAGTAAAAGACCTTTTCTCTATAATAATGGAGTTTAAGGTTTTCTTTCTTGGATTTTGAATGGAGCTACAGCTGACACAGAGACAGGAAGACAGATTCTGCTCTCCTGTCTCTGCCTTGCCCAGTTTTGCAAGGATTCAGCAGATGCTGCCTTGGTGATTGGGGGTGTGTGGGAATTTGTTCCCATTCTTTGCTTGCCAAATGTCTTCTGGGGTGCCCAGGGATTATATTTTCCGGCCATTTTGGACCGAGTTGCAGGATGCATATATGTGCTCGTGCATGCTGCTGCTTAGGGTGATGCTTCTCTGAAGTTTGTGCAGTGATCCACAGCCTGACAGTCACTCTTTTTGCAATGCATGGTGTATTTTTATACCTTTCCAGAAATAGAGAGAACGTGGTCAAATTTCCTTATAGTTATTCCCTGGGTGTGTGGGTTGGGACATGGAGGTGGAGAGTAGGAGGGAGGAAGGGAGAGAGAGAAACATAAAGAGACAGAGATGTGTGAGAGGGGGATGAGAAGAAGATAGAGAGAGAAGGAGACTGAGAGAAAAAGAATGAGATGAGAGAGGGACACAGAGAAAAAGATGAAAGAAAGAGAGAAAAAGAGGAGAGAGGGAGATAGAGAGGGTAATAGAGGGGGAGATGGAGAGAAAAAAAGAGAAAGATGAGAGGGAGAGGGAGATAGAGAAAAAGAGAGATGAGAGAGCAGGAGATAGAGAGGGAGAAATAAGAGGTGAGAGGGAGGGGGGAAGAGAGAGGGAGATACCTATTCTCCATAGAAAAGAAAACACAGGGAGCCACAAAACCTGGGTAGGCATGGCTGGGGGTCATGTGACTGGGTGGGAGTGAGTGACATCGAGCTGGCAACACCCACCCAGATTTTGTGGCTCCCTGTGTTTATTTTCTGTGGAAAATGGGCCCAAGTGGCTCTTTGAGTGTTTAAGGCTGCAAACCCCTGCACTAGAATATAAACTGAAAGTAAGCCCCACTCCTTATGAGCACTGATGGTATTACCTAATTTGGGTAATGAAACATCTGCAAGAAAACAACCAGGCTCAGAGAGCACCAAAGACCCCTCATTTTAAACCCTGAGCTATAAATATTCTCTTGTATTGATACTCTGTTATTATTTAGCACTTGAACTGATAAGGTTCTTCACAAAAATATTGATCCAATTTCACCTCTACATTTTTTATTTTTAATGGATTTTTCTTGTCAAGAATTATTCTTCTCAGAAACGTCAAAGAATTCTCAGAAAAACTACAAATATCCAGCTTATTCAATGAATAAAACAGAGCAGTGAGCAGCATTCTAGGCCAAATTTTCCTTTACTGACAGGTTTTGTGCAAACATATCTACCAAGTTTATGTATTATCGTCGCAATCTCAGGAAGAAGGCATGTTTGCACTCTTTACTATCTAAAGGGTAATATTTGTCATAAAAATCTAAAATATATTCCTCAGTTTTAAATCCAAACTTCTGATATAACAGCATTGCAGAATTACTAGCAGAGACATGGAGAGTTGCATCTTTTCCCATGCAAGTCTGTAAAAAAGAAAAGAAAAAAAGAATTATATCAAGGTTATATGATTTCTCTTTTTAATAAGGTAAATAATTTAAGACAGTAGAAATGCCAGATCCTACATTAGCTTCCATATAACACTGTTCATGTTGTTCCCTTGTAAGGAATGAAACATTGGCACTGAAACTGAGTTTTTACAATATTGAAGGACAGAGAACTTCAGACTACCAGTAGTCATTTAAAGAAACCTCAAGAACGGCACATTTGGAGAAGTGAACCATTTTCTTTTAAAGAAACTGATATATTACTTAAAATGTTTTGGAGGGGTTTAGATGTATGCTGCAATCATGACATATGATTATATTAGTATGTTGATTGTATCAGATGTTTTTGATATATGGAAGTATTATCATTTTCATGCCTTGTGTTGGTTGTGTTAAAGTGGGTTGAGTGGTCCCATACTTTTTGATAAAGTTGTGGGAGTATTTGTTTGGAAGATGTTACATAAGTGGTCTGTTTTCTTTTTCTGGTTTGCTGTAATGTGTTTATATTGAAAAATATTCTTATGCAGGTCTTCTTGTGGGAGGCTGGGTTGTTAGTTTGATTAGTGGAGTGTTTGGCTAGCGTGGCTGGTTTTCAATAGACTTGTGTTTCTGGTTTGCACCATTTCCTCTGCAGATGAGGATTTCCAGGAATGGTAGTACCTTTTTTTCTTCTTCCCTTGTGAAATATATTGCTTTGAAAATATTTATTTTAATGTGTCTTCTCTATTTTGCTTTATTATAATAAAGATATCTACATATTGGATCCATACTTTGGTTGCATGTGTGGGTCTGCTATGTTAGAATTGCATTACAATCCTGAAACCTTTTTTTTAAAAATAATTTACAGTTTGGGAAGGAACAATGAAAAAAAAAATGGGGGGGGGGAGTAAGAGAAGGAATAAAATGCACATCTGTCTCTTTAAGAAAGGGATTTCCCATCATCATGACATATATAAATAATTTCATAATGTCTTTACCCTTTTAATTAACAAGGATAAAACTCTTCATCCCATAACACTTAGTAATAAACAGCTCAACTAAGTAAATCTTCTCCTTATCTAATTATCATCAAAGAATCCAAGCAGAGCTCCAAAATATTAAAATGAATTAACAACTATACAAAGTCAACTTTCCATGTCTTGACTATTAGCTACAGTTGATGAAATACTCATTTTAAAGGTACAAAAATGTTCAAATCATCTAATACCAACCACCCTAAAATTTAAGATAACAAAAAGAAAACTTTTCCCCTTTAAAAAGACACCAGTAACTAGTAAAACAAACCGCCAGTATTGCAGAGATAATTGTCTCAAGTAGCTATGTATCTTATTCAAATACATATTCCATATCTCAACTCTAACCTACTCACAAATAAATGCACACACACACACATGTATGTAAAAAGGAAAAAAATATTTTTTAAAGAACACTGTTAATGCACACACACACACACACACACAGAGTATATATGGATTAACAGTGCTCTTAAACTAAAAAATAATGAAATTTTTTCATACACACACATGCGAAACAAATCCAATGTTGTACCTCTGGTGTATATTTGAACGTAAATGTGCCAAGGTTCAAAAAATATTTCCAAATGTGCCAAAATTGGCACCTAATTTTGTGCCAAAAAAATATTTCTCCAGCTCAAAAGATTGAGAAACAGTGGAAAAAAAGTCAATTTTGTCTTCCTTTTCTCCTATAGAACAATCTTTCTCTGTAACTGTCAGCCTTCAAGATCTTCTACTATCACTTTGCAGCTTTCGGCTGTCATAAGAAACGGGGGGGGGCG
>BHFT01026528.1:0-17784 GCA_004320025.1 Laticauda laticaudata
TGTTTGATGGATAGAGTGTATGAAACACGTATGCAGTGAGTACACAACGGATGCATCGCTTTTTCCAACAGATGGCAAGTTTTTTTGTCCATTTTACATCCTCTTTGCATCCATAAGTGCAGTGGGACATGGGCTTAAGATAAGCAGTATGAGATCTTCAAAAATCTATCACTATGTTTTAAGTAAGTCAACAGTAAAATAGTAGAACAAGTTTGATTCTTAAGTCTCCTTAACATTTTGACACACATATTCCAAACTGGAGGAGGTCAGTCAGTGAGAGAAATGTCTAAGATTTATTTATTTATTTATTTATTTATTTTAAAATAAGAAACTGTATATGGCTACCTAACATGGTGACTCTGGGCTTACAGAAATAAAATTCCAAAATACAAAATCCAATAACCTCCCACCCATCCCTGGCAACAACAGTCAAGCAAATCACTTGATGTGCTCCATAATTTCCTGAGGTCCCCAGAGCTACTGGCAAAACCATGTCTGCAGGGCCTTTTGAAAGAGCATCAAGGTGGGACCCAATCTTATTTTTGAAGGGATGATGTTCTACAGGGAGGGAGACACCACAGAAAAGGTAGTTCTTGGTCCAACCAATAGATCTCCTTAAGAGAAAGGGACTCTGGTAGGTCAGGTAGATGTAATTGGGAAATAATCTGATCCCAAGCTATCTAGGACTTTAATAATGACAAGTGTGACCTTGAATTGTACCTGGAAGCAAATCAGCAACTAACATAGATTTTGCAAGTGAGGTGATATATGAGGTGATATCTAGACTTGTACAGAACCATGATATCTTGGTTAGGGCATTACTAGGAATTTTTGAGGCTAAATTTATCAGAGATATTCCTGATAAGATGAAAGCAGAGTATTGAGGGAACAGATGTGTACATTCCCACTGTTTTAAACAAATTCTTGTTCAACATTAAATTCTTTAATGTTTCAAGCCACAAACAAATGGTGGCTTGGACTCAATTCTTCTGGTTAAGTTTCTGAAATATTTCCCAGCTAGGTTTGTCAGAGATATTTGTAGCATAACTGAAATTGATTTTGAAAGAGACAACTTGAAAATTGAAGCTGGTTCAAGGGATCAAATGGAGAAAAGCCAAAGGATGATCCTAGGTAGTGGGTTAAATGATAGATCCCAGTGTGAGGAATATCATGGGTTGTGTGACTGAACAAATTGTGTGGATACTGCCTGGTCCCAAAGTGAGCATAGCAATTACTATTGTCAGGCAGAAAGAATCAAGAACAACATGTGAAAATGTATCTAATTAGTGTCTTTCTTGTTTGCCTACAGGCAGAATCTTACCATAGTAAAGAAATTATCTACATGACTATAAACATACTCTGGCATAAACATACTCTTATGAATTGCGAGGAAACAGACTGCTTTTTTCCTCTTCTTGCCTGCCAGGCATTCTAAACTCCCATCTCTTAGCCCTTTGGGAAGGATCCCCTGCCTTTTGCAACTCCTTATCACATTCCATTGCAACCGTGAAGGAGATAGATATACAAAAGAAAGCAAGGAATCTACACAAGCTAGGGAAAGAATACTGTGGCTGTCGGCCTTCAAGATTTTCTTCCTTTGCTTTGCATCTTTCGGCTGTCATAAGTAATGGGGGGAGGAGGCGGGAAAAGTCTGGAAAGTGAGCTGCAGGTGTTGAAAACTATTACCGTATAAACTGAGGAGGGGGGAGAGTACATTCTTGCTTAGGTTTCTATTTCTTGCTTAGATTTCTATTCTGTGCACAGCTACAAATCTTTATCAAAATATGCCAAGGTCAACGGACAGAAGCCTCATCACCACCTGAAGATGTCCACATAATGACATTCACAACTTTTAACTGAAAGAACCATTTGAACTATTGGGGGTGGGAATATTGCCATCACTTTGTACATGTGATTATGCGCCTATTTTCTCAGATTCAGAATTCTTTTGTTGCTACCACTTGACTTCCAGTAAAAGATATCTTTTCTCTTAAACAGATACTCTTTGCTCAATTAAGATGAATCTACGCATATCTTCTTTCTTGACTTTAGAATGCAGCAACCTAGCTGACAATTATTCCTGAATCTCACATACCATGCCCACCGAAGATTAATACATATTTCTTCTGAGAGTCTGAACTATTATTGTCAACTCAATGCCGCCCCAAGAAGACCTGACCACTGAGGCAAAGAGAACTTTCACCTGCTGCATAGCAGGATAGAAAGGGAATCTGACTTGTTAGTGGATACTATTAATCTTGGAAAAAAAACCAGCTATAAACCCAAATCGTGTCTTGGAGTTCGCTGGTAAGTTATCCTGAGGACAAGCCTCCCCAGATCACCACAATACCTTCCATTGCTGATGAATACGCAGAGCCATGGCAAGAGAGCGAAAGGAAAGACTACCTGGGCCTGCAGGCTCCTCAGATGCAAACCCATGTCAAAATTCTTATCGAAAATGAACCGAGCGCTCTTCCAGTTCCCATGTCACTTCGAGTACAGCTTCAGCTTTCGCGAGTTTAACCCCTGGTAAATTTTCAAGACTACATACCCTGTGAACGATAGGGGAGTTCACTCCGAACCTCTTCACCTGAATACTTCTCATTCTAAGTCCCTCATATTCCCTCTGGATTTTATCCTCCCCCTTACATTTTCTCCAGTACCCGTGGATGGCCAGCTCAATGTTGGATTCTAAATTGTTAGATCCCTCTCCTTTGCTTTGACCACTGGTCCAGTTACGTTATGTCTTCGCGAATTGACCCCCTCCTCCAATCGACCGTGGGTGCGCATTTTCTGGATCCAGGGCAATCGCAACTATTACCGCCGTTGCTATTCCAGGCCACCAACCAAAATCTACAAAGTCTCTCTACTGCTCCCCATGGTCATTGCTATGTGTTCATTTATGAAATGATGCGGGCGCCCCTCGCCTCACCTGATCCACTTCAACAACTGCCCAGACAGACGTCTCCTGATTGTCGCTTTTTAATCATTTTTTAGAGCCCGATTTTTCTTACTTCTTTTGCTGGATCTACTGCACTTGTCACCCAGAGATCTCCATCGAAGCAACGGCCACAGTTCCTTATCCCCTTTCTGGCCCCTTATTGTGGCCGTAACCCTTCACACTTCACTGAAGACTTGGTCATGCCTATGACTTCTGCGTATCCTCTACCAGCGGAGTCGTCTTCCGTAATCGCATCTCACTCCTCTGTTCAGAGGAGTCGGATTCCCATCCTCTCCTTCTGCGAGAGCAATCTCTACAACCTCCCACTTAAGTCCATCTTCGGAGGCTTCCCTTCAATTTATGTTTTGTATAGAAACCCTGTACGCAACTTCCATGGAAAACGCTCATACCCCGTCCCCTCTATTGCAGACATTGAACCAAATTCTACGCTACAGGGTAAACTTTTCTCGTTAAGCTATACTTGAGTAAATGAAGCTACCGTTGGTTCAATCTAAGATTAAGAGGTCTATGAATGGAAAACCTCTTTCACTGCCTATGCAGAGTTGTTTCAATTAAACCCTCGTCCCATTTGGGCCTACAGGCCTCCCAGGATATTCCATGCTAAGATCTCAATCATGTTTACATCATAATCCTGTCTAAAAGGCAGTTCATATCTTGGTGGATACTCCTTGTATGACCATCCTTAATCTACACCCGAAGACCAGGACTGACATTCTGACACTGTCCATCGATCAGTTTGGAGAAAAAGCTTCCACAGCTGCCCTGTACATGCTTGATGCCAGAAATTGTCTCACAAGTGTCGAGTTCCCTATCAAGAAAAATTGACCTATCTTGCTGTCTAGCATCTCAAATGGCAGCATTGAAATCTGTTAGCTTCCAGCAAGTATCCTTGCTCCTTCTTTATGGAATCGCCCCCCCCAAATCGCACCGAAAGAATTCAACTCAGAGTTCTTTCTTGTGATCGCCATTTTACCTATCAACAATTTTTGATTTCTGCTTTTACGAAATACCCTTCCTAGATTCACAACCCATCCGAAAAACGAACAGGGAAGTGTAAACCATACACTTAGTACCCTGGAGTGCGCTCCCATGCTAATGTTCGAGCTCCTTTTACCGGATCATACAATCTTAATGTACAAGGTTTTCCCTGCTGCTTGACCAGTGCTACAAGCATCTGACAATATGCGATCTCCTTCATATCCAAGCCAGTCGATATGTTAGTCCATTGACCATGAGTTACTGCAAACCAATGAAGACAGGTATTTACCATTAGCTATGTCCTGCACATCACCTCTGTAAATAACTGTAAACCAATAAGAGCTCGGGCCTCCTGGAAAAAGAAGTCTTTGAACGTTGCTGGGCCCTGCTTACACTTCGAGACACTGGCTCTCTGGAATCGAGAAAACACCTCATCTTTGATCGGCCTGTCGGCACTACTGTATTCTCATAGACCACATATTGTACCTTAAATGCCTCAGAACGCTGTCCCCAAACCAAATTCGCTGCACACTACTTTAAAGCATTTTACACTTTGCATTGATATAGTTGTCGCGAGTATAGATTCGATTTGGCGAGCTCATCAGACTTATCCTCAATAATAGTGCTCGCCAGGAGTGTCGCCCCGATCTTCCCAACCAAAACTTGGACATTTCACTAGCATACCAGAGCTAAAGAAGAATCAAGGATTTACTCAATGATTGGAGCAGCAATTAAAGAGCTCTAAATTTGACGAACTGATTCCATCTTCTCCACTCGAAATATTACAGTAGGAAGGATTGGCCTGACGTCAGAAGCTCTCAAGCCTTTATATGTGCCAGATAATTCTTGAAGGAGGCCCACGCATACTTTACAACACGTATATCATTATCTTTAATAGCGGCTGTCCATTGCGTTCTTAACACCTACACTTGGTTACCTGTGCCCCAACCTTGTAAGGCAATGAGTTACATTTTCGAAGACATTATGTAAGCTATGGTTTACTTTCTGATCTGCTCGCTCTCATTCCCAATACAGCTCCTTGAATCTCTCTCTTTTCCTTCCCTCCCCCTGCTTATAATCTATTAACCGACTGCTTTGTTTGTGCAGCGAGAGCCATCCGCGATTCCCTTTTTGCACTGCACGGCCACCGCACATTAGAAACAAACTAGCCCTCCTTATCTTAGCGATCGAGTGCATCATTCAATAACTACATAAGTTTCAATATGTCCCTCTTCAACGTGCTGAGCCACCAAAATTGGCACTTACCCATAGTGTAAGGTGTTCACGATAACCAAATACCAGCGCTTTAAAAAATCATATGATCCTGTTGAATATTTGGCCTTCCTCAATTCTTGGTTACATATTAACTTGGCTCCACCCAGCCACAACTCCATCTTAAACGTTACAGTTATTCGATGAGCAAGAACAGTCGTCAAGTTTAGAATGCTCTTTAGATTGTGCCAGTCAAACATCCATTCCGACTCAGTATAAATCCACTTCCTGCTTCTTTATCAGGCTCTCTATGGTAACTACTGAAACTGCCTAACTGTTTTGGTGTGGTACAAGCTCCGGCTCGTCTACCACCTGCCTGCGACACCTCATTATCATGATGAATCTATGATTATTCGACGCATCCCATGAAGTTCTCCTCCTGGAATGTACTTCAATGCATTAAACTTACAATATGCATTAAAGTCCTGTGCCCACGCAATCCTTCTTTTTTGCGGACAGCTTGAGGCATTCTTCAAGCGACTCCCAAAATTCCCTCTAATGCATCTGCAATCCAATCACCCCAAGTATTTCGTCTGTTTAGCTCTCCTTCCAAGAAATGTTCCCTTCCAAATTACCAGTGCCCCACGAATACTTCACACAAGCTACTTCTATTCCCAGACGGATCCCACCCTCCTGCGTTCGTATTCCACGTTAACTTTACAGGTACGTTATGTGGTCACATGCTTAGATAATAATCCCAGTGTCACTCATTGCTTTGCATTATACAACCGCCATCCAATCTGCTACAATCACTCGCACTGGCCTGGATCATGAACCACAGGAGACATCCTACCACTTCCGTCCGGTGGCGTTGCAAGCCACTGGGTTCAAGCCAGGCAACAATCCGTGATCTATCGCAGATTTTTCGGAACGGCAATTGGCTCCCAACATTCCATGGTCCTCAGCTCAGGGCCTGTCGCTTGACATAGTCTTTCGTTTCACTTCCCCTTCTTCGTTTCAGGAGGTTTGTGCATAGCAGTGCCTAATCTTCGTACAAAGCCAGAATAAATTTCGGTAAAAAAATGAGCGTAATCCCCAAGAAACTTGAGCAAAGTGATTTTTCTGGTGCAATGGGGTCGGCGAAGCATCTCCACCATGCACATACACCTTCCCTCATCCTCTTCAGCCCTCACCGGGAGATGCAATAAAACCACAACAATTAAGCCTCGATTTTTTCCGATGTTCAACTCACCACTTGACAACTTGGCATACAACTTAGCAGTCTTGGAGTTTTTCCAAAACTGACCTTATACTAGTTTCACATGTCAATCCTTAATTCTGTGTACTAAGGACTTTACCTCATCAATCGAGGTAACCAAAACCCCTTTTGAGAAAGTTCATGTACACACCTGATTGCACTTCATCATCACATAATACTTGCTGACGGGGCCCTGTAGGCCAAATGAAGACATGTAAATTCGGAAACAATCCTCGCCCAATCATGCAAGTTGTAAAGAGTTTTTCCACTTCATCCTCTTCCTATTAATTCTCAAGCCGCTAGCTTGCTTCCTCAACTCAGCTCTTCAAAAAAGACAATTCTCCCCTTACGCTAGATGGGTCAAAACAGTCATCGTCGATGGGCGAGGGTATATCGTTTCCATGGAAAATATGCCGTTCAAGGTCTTTCTTCACTAATAACACCTAAATGAAGCGTAGCCATCACGAAATCGCACTTAAAGTGGAGACGGTTGTAGAGATTGCTCTCTCCAAAAGATGAGGAGGCTGCGAACCTCCGACTCCTAGCCATCTTAATTGCAGAGGTAATCGTATTCGGCAGACGACTCACTGCTGTAAGTCCAAACCATAGCCTCATATGACTCCTATCTTCAGTGAAGTTAAGGGTACCCACATCAGGGGCCAAAGGGAAAATGCTGGCCTTGCTAGACTCTGGGTGCACAAGGTGCATAGTCAGCACAAAAGTAGTAAAGAAAATGGGCTTAAAAACCTTAAAAACGCCAATAGCCTTTGGCCAGTTGTATGGATCAGTAGCGAGGGGCAGCCCTGCACATTTCATAATGGAACCCATAGAAATGACAATGGGGAAGCATAGAGAGACTTTGTGTTTTGTTGTGGCCCCTGGAATGCAACGGCCGCTAATACTGCGATTGCCCTGGCTCCAGAAATGGAACCCCCACGTCGATTGGAGGAGGGGGTCATTGCGCATACGTACTGACCAGTGGCCAGAAGGGGAGGGGCGATCTAAACCAAAATTTAAGAATCCCATTGAGCTGGCCTCCACGGGTACTGAGAAACTGAAAGGGGAGGATAAAATTCCAGAGGAATATTGGGACTTAAAGAAAGTATTCAGTGAGAAGGTCTCGGATGAACTCCCCCCTCATCGTTCAACAGGTTGTAGTATTGAAATTTTACCAGGGGTTAAACTCCCGAAACTGAAGCTGTACTCGATGACACTGCGGGAACTAGAAGAGCCTCGGTCATTTATCGATAAGAATTTGGAACATGGGTTCATCCAGCCTGCAAGGCCCCGGGTAGTCTTTCCTTTCCCTCTCTTGCCATGGCTCCTCTCTTCCACACCAATGGGTAGTGGTGACTCCTGGGGGAGGCTTCTCCTCAGGATCCTTCCAGCCAACTCCCAAGGACCATTTGGGTTTTATAGCTGGTTTCTTTCCAAGATTAAGTTCCACTAACAAGTCAGCTTCCCTTTCTTCCTCTAGCAGCAGTGAATTTTGCCCTCCAGTGGCTCCCAGGTCTTCTTGGCCGCTGGCTGGAGTTGACATAATGTTCAGACCTCCTCAGAAGAAATTGTATTATCTCTCCAGGTGGGCTGGTATGGTGAGATTCAGAATAATGTCAGCTGGTGCTCCATTCTAAATCCAAGAAAGAAATACTTAGATTCTCTTAATTAGAGAAAAGATATCTTTTACTGGAAGTCAAGTGGTAGCAACAAAAGAATTCTGAANATGTTCCCACCCCCAATAGTTCAAATGGTTCTTCTAATTAAAAGTTGTGAATGTCATCATGTGGACATCTTCAGGTGATGATGAGGCTTCTGTCCATTGACCTTGGCATATTTTGAAAAAGGTTTGCAGCTGTGCAGAGAATAGAAAGCTAAGCAAGAAATAGAAACCAAAGCAAGAATGTACTCTCCCCCCTCCTCAGTTTGTACAGTAATAGTTTGCAACACCTCCAGCTCACTTCCCATATTTTTCCTCCCTTCTCCCCCTGTTACTTATGGCAGCCGAAAGATGCAAAGCAAGGAAGAAAATCTTGAAGGCCAACAGGCAGTTTCAGAATATAAAGAACAAGAAGGCTAGAAGAAGAGGAGTTAATTAAAGAAGTGGCCATCTTACATGAACATTTGAAACAATGGAAACCTAAGCAAAGGGGAAAAGAAAGGGAACTAAAGATAAGAGGTTTAAAACTGTATTTAAAAAGGGGTTTGCTTTGAAAACCAAACAAAATGAAAAGAAACAGCAGAAAATTCCAGAAGGGAATATTGAAAAAGGAGAGGGATAGAAATTGGGGTGATAAAAAGAGGGAAAAATGAAGTAGGATCAGGAAATAAAGAAATATGGTAAGCAAACAAGAATGAAAAGGAATTGTTTATCTAAAAGGCACAGAGATAAAGGTTAATTGAGATTTAAAGAAGAGGATTCTGCAAGTTCACAAGGGATAGTTTCAATAAATTAGAAAAATAAGAAACTATCTAGAAAATAGTGGAGTATGGATCATAAAATAGGAGATGGGAACTGATATTGTTCTGTTATTGCAGTGATTGTTTGCTCCTTTTCTTTTTTGTATGAAATTAAAAGAGATAATTAGAATAAGGATATTAACAATATTTAATGAATTTATAAGTTATAGCTGATATGGAGTATGAGTATTGTTGATGGAAGAATAATATTAGTTCTTATGATGAAATGAAGAGATTAATTGTTCTTTTTTAAAAATTAAATATACTTTTTATGTAATTAAAAGGGAAACTTGCAGACCCAGAGTTGAAAGAAGCAAATGCAATGTAGTAATTACTAGAAAGTTATTATTATGAATTTTTTAAAGTGTAAATTCAAAATTAAAATTATGGAATCCTAGGGGAGATTAATTATGTGATATTTTAACCACAGGGATGGCATCTCAAAATTGGCAATAATAGGGGTGTTGCTTTGTTGTTGTTTTTCTATGTTTTAAATGTTTGAATTGAGATTGAATTCTTGGAATGATGAATTAAGTATAGATGAGGAAATTGCAGACCTGACAGAAAAGAATATAAAATATGATTAATATGAAGATATCTAAAGAGGCATTAAGAATTTAAGGAAATAGATTAAATAATGTACTGGAAAAATTCATAAAATAAGCTGGCAGAAACTAGATGAATAAAATTAAAGAAATGGAAAGGAAGATTAAGGTATGTTGTTAAATATGAAAAATGAGTAGAAAATGAAAGTCACATTTGTAATGGAAACCTAGAATCATGCTGTTCACTGAAAAAAGATGTTTTTTTTAGTATGTGAAAATTGAATAAAACTTTTTTTTTTAAAAAGTAGAGAGTTTTCCAGCATTCCTTAGAACCTCCAATGTGCAAACTGTGGTTACTCATCCTAAAATGAATCCTCTTTACCTGGAGCTTCAAAATTTGCTGTTTCCTGGGAAGGTGTGTAGCTAAAAGTCAGTCTACATTTAGTGTACATTTGACTTTGGGGATATTTCTTCATAACCAAACAAAAATGTAATTTCTGTGCAGTTCACACCCCTTGCTTGTTGGTTCTGGATGTCTCAAAGCAAAGCCCACATTTTGTAATTAACCCCCATGCCCCATTTTGGCTAGCAGAGTGCTGCAGAAGGCTGAATGCTGTCATATCCCCTGGCCATGCCCACCCAGCCATACCCACTCAGCCAATCATTAGGGCAGAGAACTGTTTTTTTATTATTATTATTTGAATCCCATGACTGATCAAAGCTATGTGAAGAAGGATGGAGGTGAAGCGTGTAAACATCTGGAAAAGTAAAGGTAATGAGGTAATGAGAGAAAAAAAAAAACACTTCCCCAAAGAAAAAGGCAGACATGCATAGACTGGGCCCCACAGAAGCTAGGTGACTTGTCTGTTGTGTATAGATGGAAAAAGCAGGAAAAAAGGCAATGACCAATCAGTGATTATAATCAGAGGTGGGCTGCTTCCAGTTTGTACTGGTTTGGGCGTACCAGTTATTAAGATTCTGTGCAATTTGGTGAAATGGTAAATCCCACCACTGGCTCGCCCCGCCCACCCTGCCCCGCCCCACCCTATCTCACCTCACCCTCCTTGGCCAGTGGCTACAGTCATGCCCACACCCAGCTACTCCCTGCTCCTTCGCCTGCTCACCTGCGCAGACCATGTGGCCCAACTGATCTCCGTGCCTTGCCCGCTCTATTCACCATGACTGCCTGCGAAGGTAAGGTGCTCAGCCAAAGGGCCGCCTTGGGGTGGACAAGACAAGGCTCAGCCACCTTTTGGGCCTGGCTCTCGCTACCCTTCCGCCCACATGCTGCCCACTTGCCCTTCACCTGAGGTCAGGGAATGCACCAGTCCCTGGGTCTGGCCTTCATGGACCACTGAAAGGAGCAAATTCCCAAGAGTGTGATAGGCAACAGGCTTTTAAGGTGCTGCCAGAAAGAAGAGGGGGCAATGTAATTTCCAAAGAACCAGAAGCAAACAAAAAGCAATGGATGGAAACTGAACAAAGAGAGAAACAACCTAAAGCCCATGTCACAGTGAACCAACTGATGCAAAGAGGATGTAAAACGGACAAAAAACCTTGCCATCGTTGCACCGTAGCGACATTGTCACAAACGTGATGGTACGTCACGTGCCTGTCCGTTTTGCGTTCTCTCCATCATCCAGCATCAGTTTTATGGACGTTTCATTCCCTCCAGAAAAGTTTTTGGGCTGCCTAAACTTCTTGGCAGAAGATATCGCAGTTTCGTCTGTTCTGCTATACGCTGACATCATTAAAGACATGAGCGTCCGCAATACCATTCTGCTTAATTGCATGCCTTAGCTGCACGCCGCTAAATCCGCTAAGGCCTCCCTGCCTCAGGTCATACACAACACCACAAATGAATGCCAGCGGCGTTAATTTGACGATGTGCATATTCTGTCTGATACAGTTCTGTTCCTGGATTTATGTTCTTAGTGGTACCATCTCCGCTGGGCTCTTGGTGTTTCGGGCAAACTCGCATCCGCCGACACAGGGAGGGAAGCGCGAACGACGTGGAATCGATTGCAGGTAATGGTATGCAGAACGAGATGCCTAGCGAAAACAAGCCGGTTTAAAAATTGGAAAACGTTCGCAGATGGGGACCCTGCACTCTTCAGATATTAAGGATGGTCTGGCAGGATGCTTAGAGGAATGACCAGGGATGCAAAGGCGGACACCTTATACTGCCTATACAAAAGGGGACAACTCACGACTATGCATCTCAGCTTTCAGCAAAGCAGCAGCTCAGCGTGTGCAAATGGCCCTCTGCAGCCTTCATGCTGAGCGTCTTTACCTGCTTGGGCAAAGCATCCAGTTCATGTCTCACGTGGATGTAACCAAATCCCTTTCGGTTACAGCGCATCTCGATGTCGTGCAACCAGTGCTAGAAGCCATCTGCAGGCTCTGTGTAGAACTCTTACTGTCCAGAAGAAAAGGAGCCACCCAAAAAGTTCTTGGATTCCAAAGATTGGATTCGCCAGACATAGGAGTCATAGCAGGACGGACCTGCTCACAACAAGCGCGATTGGTGGAGCCTCAGGAACGAAGACACCTCGCCCGGCGTTCCAGAACTTCCATGGCCAGAATGCCCCAGCCAATCGTTGAGCGAAGTGTGCGCAGGCGCCGTGACACGCCAGCGTTGACGTCCAAGGCAAACACCCTGCCTTCCGCGCCCAGCCTGGCGAACATGGGCTCAAGGCATGGCGCACTTCACTTCTGTGCCACCGTGGCCTCTCAGGACCACACTCCTACAGGAGCGTACTGCAGTATAGGCTGGACGGGTGCCACAACACACACCATCAGCATTATGCTCAGCAGAAGTCGGTCTGCAGCCTATCAGTCCGAAGATACTACAAGGAGGACTCCTCCAAGTACCCCTCCTACTTAAGAAGGATGGAAGAAATGTTTGCAAGCATGGTATCAGAAGTGCGAACTTGAGCCAGCACGGATCCGTTGGAGCATAGATGGCAAGCACATGGCCTGCAATCTCCAACCACTACAGCTCCACTTATTGATTCAATCTACTATATATGGGCAGTAACTTGCAGCTCACCTACTGTCCTCGTCACGTGCTCATGGGAGGGGCGTGCTTGGAGCAAACAATACGCGTCATGGATAGGTTCATGTGTCATAGGTGGCATGTGTCGTTTCAGGAGGCAGCGGACTGCGAGGCGTTTCAGATTGCCAGTCAGGTAAATCAACCCAATTCACCCGCAATGGCACCGATCAAGGAGCGAAGCTGGAAAGTACGGGGGCACCTCAGATGCGTCTATCATTGGGCTTGCCCAGATCCAGAACCCCTGCCAACACACACAATGATGTGCCCTACTCATCATTGGGGGAGGTGGATGTCCGTGCTCGCCTCTACAACTACCGCATGAAGCCCGTACACTCCAGAGCTCCTCTACCCGTGAAGAGAGGATCTTCATACTCAGCAGGGCTGGTCGGCAGGGCTTCAGTCGGGTGGTGGGCAAGGCAACACCCGTTTGGGGCATCCGTGGCGCAAGAGCAGGTTCCAGGTATCTGTCTGCTGACAGCCGATTTCAGGCAGGTTGCTAGTTCATGAGACGGTGTGGAGGAGTGAGCATTGGAAGCTTTGCATGCCTCAGCAATCTCCAATGCGCTCGACCGACGCTACCGTTGGGCAGTCTTACATGAGACAGGCTCGTTGCGGAAAGCTCGGTCAGGTAAGAAAAAAGAGAGACAGAGATGGCAGTGGGGACTGAGGAGCCTGGGGCGAATGGAGGCAGGAGGGGGCGAAGACCTGCGCGGGCGGTGTGCGAGGCACTGGGAGGATGGTGGCAATGGCCCGCCCGAGAGAAGAGGCCTGAACAGTGGAAGCGGAAGAGGTCACTGCGGCAATCGCGTGCCTGAGAGCAGTATTGTGGCATATGCTCCCTCAGGTGGGCGTGGAGTGTGGCAAGCATCAGGATGATGGGAGTGCCATGGTAATGGGATGCTTCCTGTCTAGGCTTTCCGTCATGCACGACTCGGTATGAGATGGGCGCCATGTATTGTTGGGTTGCTTACCATGAACAGGCGCGTTTAAGGGTAAAGAGGGTGTGTGTGTTAGTGTTGACATGGTTGTGGATAGATTATTATTTCTATTTTGATTATTTTGGTAATAAAGTGGCCGTAGGTTGTTGGCCATCTAGGTGTAGGTTTTTGTTTGTTGGACCATACAGTCTCACTACTTATTGGTCTTTGCACTTGGAGGTTGTATTCGCTTCCCATTATCTATGCTATATATTACGATCTCAAAGGTATCTCTTTTGCTCCATTTTCCCTACTAGGTGTCCCTGCCCACTTTTCGTGCACAGCGTCTTTAATCCCATTTGCCCCACATAGCTATCAAGGCTTAATATAATTTTCTAAAATGTTCCAGGCTATAGACTATTAAAAATAAATGAGAATGACTAAGGTGTGTGATATTCAGTTAAATTATTTGATCTTATTAACAACTTAGCTATATATATGTGACGAAAATATGAGTCTTCTTTTACTGCCTCTTGCGCTCAGCTCCCAGGGGTGAAGGGTGCAGGTGCTGTGGAGGCAGAGGTGCTCTTGTAATCCAGCTTGCTCCAGAAGGCAGAAGCAGCACAAAGGCCACTCGCAGAAGATGGTCGAGCCATGCTGGCTATGAGGCCTCCAGGAGAACAGAGTGAGGGCCAGGGGCGGGACATGGTAGCTCCTGTCCTCTTGCCGGAGTGTTGGCAGGCAGATTGGCTGAGTGCTTGCTTGGCTGTCGCATGTGTGGGTTGCTGGCTGGCCGGGAAGCTGGCTGGAACAAAGGCTGGGGTTCAGGAAGGCTTGCATTGGAGCTGGCACGCAGCTGCAGGTAAGCTGGCAGGGCAGGCAGCACCATAGGCTGCAGGCAGGTACAGTACACAGCTGGCAGCATAGGCTGGTAGGCAAGGCTGGTAGCAAGGCTGCAGCAGGCTGCTGAGGCAGACATGGCAGGCAGGCAGGGCAAGCAGGCAATCCGTTCCGGCAGCAGGTCTTTCCTCTGAATCGTGACCCTGCTTTCGCTGAGCGCTTCGTTATGTCCACGGGGCTGCAACGCAAATCATCCCCCGCATGCGCAAATTAACACCGACGCATCCATTGAGGCTCGCTTGTGCATGCCGCTACGGGTCTTTCCGCCTGCATCCGTGCATCTACTTGGGCATGCCCGCTGTATCCTTCCGCGTTCCGCTTTGGCCTGAGGCCTCCAATGGAAGCCTGCGGTTGCGCCATCACGCCTCTCATTCCAATCTTTCCATTCTTTCTTTTGTGGTCTTTTCCGTTCCTGCTATTATCTCGCTTTGGCATCTCTGCTCTTGTCTGTCCTCTCTTCCTTTTCTTCTTTTCGTTTGGTTATCGTTCCGTTATTGTCTAAATTGTTCGTTTTGAGAAGCAGATAACAACGGATGGAGTGATACATTTGTTCGTTTCCGCGTGTGTCGTCTTGTGGGTATCCGTTGGTGCAGTGTGACATGGGCTTAAAACTAGAAGTGAGAAACTTCTGATATGAGAACAATTGAACTAGTTAGAACTCGCTTGTCTCCAGAAGTTAATCTGGTGCTCAGATTCACTGGAAGTTTTAAGAAAATAACTGAGCAGGCCTTTTGCGGAAATGGATGTGGGGGGTCTGTCCGCGTAAAGGCGTCTGTTTCTAAGAGTGTTTATTATGCTGTTATTTCTGACATCGCTTTCACAGGACCATCGTACTCAAGATTTGGCATCCTCAGTTTTCCTGGCCTGATCAGGGGTGGACTAGAAGATCGTCCAAAGCCTTCAATTCTGTTTAAACCAACATTTTATTTAATGCCTCTGGACTGTGGACATTGAATGCGATATAAACCTGAAAAATCTATGTGGATCTACTAGGCCTAAAAGAAAGGTCAGTAACAATCACATCTAGGTGTAGGGACATGTGTAAATATTAAGTAAATGATTAAATAATTAATAATTGGATCAATTAAACATAATTAGTAGTTTTCTCTCTCTCTCGCTTCTTTCTATTTCTCTCTCTCTCGTGTCACTGCTTCCGTCCTATTTCTTTTTCTTTCTTTCTTTTCCTTCATTAGTTCTTCTCTTCTTTCTTCTTTTCTTTTTCTGTCTCTCTCTCACTCTCTCTCTCTCAACTACACCACACCACACACACTCTCTCTCTCCTTCCTATATTGTTCTTCTCTTTTTTGTTCGTGCCGGGTGGAACAGGTCTTTCTTTCCCTGCTCTTTCTTCGCCCTCTTTTCTTTCTGCTCGGGTCTTTTTCTTCGCGGTCTCTCCTCTTCTCACAAACACACAAACCAGCAACAACATATAACACATCAGACTCTCCTTCCTGTTCCTATTGATCTTTTTCTTTCTTCTCTTTCTTTTTCCCTTCTTTCTGCTCTTTTTTCTCTCTTGCTTCTTTTTTCTCTTTTTCTTTGTTCTCTTCAACTCTCATCTTCTCGTCTCACACAGATAACAACCACTGATTACATCATACCAGACAATCTCTCTCTCTCTCTCCATTCCATGACACACACACACAACACCCACACACACATCAAATGAACTGATCTGGTGAGCTCCAGAGCAATGGGCAACGGAAGAATGAAGAAAGCGATGAGTGAGTGGATGTCCTGGACCGGGGCTGCCTCCCACTGCCCATAGCAGTGCCATCATCACAGGCGCTTGCTTCCTTTTATCCCACAGGAGAAGTGAGTGGCCATGGCTCAGGTGGTGAAGAGGGTGCAGGTGGGCAGATGTCCCAGCCTAGGGCTGCCTCCTACAGCCCACAGCAGTGCCACTGTCACTGCCACCACTGCAGTGGCCACTTGCTTCCTTTCATCCCCCAGGAGAAGCAAGTGGCCGCAGTGGTGCTGCTGCTGCGGGAGGTAGCCCCGAAATGTCTGCCCACCCTCCCAAAGCACCTCCACTACTGCTTTCTTTCTTCCTTCTCCTGGAGGATAAAAGGAAGAAAGCGAACGGCAGTGGCAGCCCCAGGAGTACAGGACATCTGTCCACCCAACCAGGGAGCTGCGCTGCAGCCTCTATGTGGTAGGGAAAGCTGGGAGAGCTCTGCATAATGGCTTATCCAGCCAGCCGAGCCTGGGGATGGTGGGGGGACATAAAGATCCAGAGATGGTGGGGGGCCCCAGCAAGATCCAGGAACAGGGGGGCTTAGCGCAACTCACAGGCTTACCTGTGAGCAGGCAGTTGCTTAGTTGGGGCACAGGCACCATGTGGAAAGCCAATTAAAGGCAAGCCACAAGGACCCAGTGTGCTACATAGGAGATGAGGAGTGACTGGGCAAGTTAAGTGGTGGGCGGGCAGGTAGGTGGGGTGAGCAAGCATCAGGTGAGCAGGGCAAGCAAGCAAGTGGCACTGGGTGACCTGGTCGGGGGTGTGGCCAGCCAGAAGTCACACCGGTCTTTGCCAATGTGAGAAGCCTCCAGCCACCACTCCCAGCTCGGTTCTGGCTGGCAAAAAAACAGTGGCTGCAGGTTTCTTGCGCTGAAAAAAAGTGGTGGTTGTAGGTTTCTCACACTGACAAAACAAGGCAGCACCTGCAGGCTAGTGTCTCGGGGTGGGGTTGTGTGCCCAGCTGCACCAACAAAGGCTGGAAGTAGATACCTGCCATTTCCTGCTGCAAAATCCTTTTTAAAAATCCTGACTGTTGGGCAGCAAGACCCAGCAAGAGATGAGCTGTTGGAGAATCACCATTGCTGTTGCTGCACAAAGATAATTTTAAGGCTCTGGCCACCGCCTCTTCAGCCCGCCTGTGCCGCCCCACCTTGTCATGAATGACATTGAATTGGCCATGCCCACTCAGTCACATGACACACATACACTCCAGCCGCACCCACCCAGTCTTTTGAATGAACCAATTGTTAAATTATTTGGAGCCTTCCACTGACAATAATAGTCTAAACCAATGTTTCTCAACCATGGCAGGTTTAAGAGGAGTAGACGTCAGCATGCTGGCTGAGATATTCTGGGAGCTGAAGTTTTCTATTTATGAACTTTCTATTTAACCTACCAAGGTTGAGAAACACTGGTCAAAACTGAGCACCAGTTTATTGGCAATCTACTGCAATCTGAAGTAGATTCTTTGAAGTTCACCTAAGAAACAGCTGGGATCAACATGGGAGATTAGCAGTTTGTTTCTAATGTCCTAAGTTTCTTTCTCTGTATCATCTATATCTCCAAATCCATTTTTATCCATGATAGTTTGTAAAGGGAGCTTCAAGTTTCTGTGGAAATGGTTCAGTTAAAGAAAAGTTGCTTAGTAAAAGTTGCTTAGTAAAAGTTGCTTAGTAAGAGTATACAGGTGAAACTCAAAAAACTAGAATATCGTGCAAAAGTTCATTTATTTCAGTAATGCAACTTAAAAGGTGAA
>BHFT01026530.1:0-29762 GCA_004320025.1 Laticauda laticaudata
TTTCCGTTCTTTTCCATTCTGTTTATGGAAATTTTTGCCACTTTTTGGAGCGGATGACAATGGATGGAGCCACCCCCGAAATTTTGCTCGTCCGCTGTGCTTTTTATGCATACATTTTGCATCCGTCGGCCAGTGGGACCTAGCCTTAAGACTAGCATAAAGCCTTAACCAGCCTGACAGATTTATTTTGAGGTTTGTTTGTTTTTTCAAATGAGATATGAGCAGAGATCAACACTGCCACAAGTAGATGCTCTCATCCACTGTTAACACTAAAGCAGGAGTGTCAAACTCAATTTCATTGGGGGCGATATCAGGGCTGTTGTTGACCTTGGGGTGATGGGTGGGCATGGTCAACTGGGTGGATGTGGCCAACTTGATGCCACTCCCCAAACTGCTGACATATTTCCTCTTTGCATTGGGTAGACCGAGCTGAAGCCAGGCTTGCCTAATCTTCCCTCTTCGTATTGGGTAGACTAAGTCGAAGTCATGCTGACCTGATCTTTCATCTTTGCATTGGATAGATCAGGACGGCCCCACGGGACAGATCTGACCACATCATGGGCCACATCTGGCCCTCAGGCCTTAAATTTGACACTCCTACACTAAAGATTGTAAATCAAATTCTATATTTTGTTTCTTGTGCAGAGGTGGCAGAGGACACATAGAAATAACCATATTTACAATTTATTGTTTACTTTCTGAATAAAAAGCTCCAATCACTCATTCAAAATCTATTCTCGCTTACAAAACCAAATACATTTATCAATCTCGAATTCTAGCTGGACAGACTAGATTTGAATTCTAGAAGAATCGAGGTGGGATGATAATCACTCTCAGATCCTTGTCCTATGTGATGTCTTCAAGGAATTCCAATTTCCCATGAACTTCTATAATGTCCAACAGGAGGCAACCAGCCCATCAACTCATGATTAGTCCTACTGAGTATTTTAACTTTCTGATACTTTTTCACCACAGTCCAATTACTTCATTCCTTTCATATGGCAACTGTCTGTTGTATTGGGATATATATTTTGTTGTGAAAACTGTAGCTTGTTATTTGTTCTTTCAAGACAGCCTTTTCCATATGCTGAATCTTTCTTGAATCAGTTTTTTTTGCCTATATAACCTGATTTGTGATGAGAAGGTATGTATTATATAGCGATGTATGCATATATGTGTATATTAATCCAACAGCAACAAAAATATATGAAAGCTATATAGTTAACTTTGCGAGCAATGTTCTCCTCTGAGGACATCATTAAGAAGAAAACAGCATAGGCACCAGAATATTTCTCACTTCAATTAATAAAAACTTTTGGATTTCCCATGTCCTAGGTATACACCTTTTTAAAAATTATCTGATCAGCCCATCCAAAATTATAGGTTCAAAAAAATTCAAGGAATTGCAACAATAACAATGGATATAAATACAAGATACATACAATGTGAAACTGACTTCTGCTACCATTGATGAATGAATATTGCAGTATTATTTTTTTTACATGAAGTGGATGAATTTAGAATTCTGTGTTCACATGTATTATAAAGGTGAGCTTATGAGTGGAAAGATGGGAAGTTTCCCCCTCCCCACCTACTAATTTCCCCAAATTCCAATAGTGACATTTTACTCACAATGTCTATGATTGGTTCAGGATCAGAATTCTATTTTTCAAGATAACTACATATAGTAGATATGTAGTTATAACTACAAATAGTACATATGTAGTTATATGGAGAACCCCATATTTGTAATAATTAAAACAACTTATTATTTTAACTGCTAATTTAGTTAAAATTATTTACTTAATAAGGCTCTACTTATTACACCATGGTCACTTCTTCCCCTCCATTTATATTTTTCTTCATCTAAATATGAAAGATAAAGTTCTCCCTGTATCAGGTTCTGTGCCCAATGGTCTCTTTTCCCTTCTCTTTCTCTCCCTCCTTCCATGTTTTTGTATGGGCAACAATATAGAGATAATTAGCTATTAATTTTTTTTTCAACTAGACTACAGCCCTAGAATCCCTTGGTAATCTGTCACCCAAGTCCTAGCAAATTCTGATTCTTCTTAGTTGCATCTGTGCTAGTCCAACACACTATAAAGCCCCTGTCACACAGCACCAACGGATGGAAAGAGGATGTAAAATGGAGAGAAACACTTGCCATCCGTTGGTTAACGCGATCTTCCGTTCTGTAACTCACTGCGTCCGTTTTTATCCTCGTCTACCATCCAGCATCCCATGTATTGACATTTCATCCGCTCAAAACAATTCCAAACGCCGTCCATTCTGCATCCGCTATCGCATAGGAGGAACATTCCGTTCTTACATCCGTTTTCATCCGTTATGCATCCGCTATATCCGCTAGGCATCCGCCTGGCGCATCCGTGCAACTCGCATCCGCTCCAGTGGATAAACAGACACAGGAGGAAGCGAAACGGATGCGGAACGAACACGCAGTGTTAGTAGCACGGATGGAAGAAGGATGAAAGCGAATGCAGCTCGCATACAAAGCATTAAAACGTTCGTATAGGGGACGTATCTCAGATATTTAGGATGTCTGCAGGATGCCTAGAGATGCAAGAGACACTGAGCAGAAAACCTATATTTCCTATAAAAGGGGGAGGACACTCACCTGATCTCACTTTCAGTCACAACCCTGCTGTGCAGACCTCTGCAGCCTTCATCTGGCTCTTGCTCTTCCACAGCAATCCAGTCATCTCCACCATGGATCGTCACCACACTCCTTTTGGTAGCCACCATCGTTCTAAACAACAGTGCGAAGCCATCACAGGCTTTTTCACCTGTTCTACACGAAGAAAACGGAGGTGGCCAAAGAAGTGTCTGGGTCGAAGATGGATCAGGAGAAGGCAGAGTACGGACTGTATAACAAGCTGATGGTGGAGCTGAGGAACGAAGACTCTCGTCAGCATTCCAGCACTTCATGAGGATGCCACCAGCATTGTTTGACGAAGTGTTGCAGTGGGCTGAGACCCAGGTTGACCAAGCAGAGCACCAACCCTCCGGCCCAGCCTGGACCCTGGGTCTCAAGGTGGAGCACTGACTCTGCGCCACCTGGCTCTCAGGGACCACGTACAGGAGCATGCAGTACGGCGGAGGGTGCCACACAACACCATCAGCATTCTGGTCAGAGAAGTGGTGCAGGCCATCATCAAGAATACCTGGAGGAGCTCCTCCAGTGCCCCCTCCACTGAAGAAAGCTGGTAAGAAAGTTGCAGAGCAAGTGGTATCAGAGGTGGAATTCCCCCACACCGTTGGAGCCATAGATGGAAGCACCGTGGCCTGCAAAGCTTCCAGCCAAGTCAGGGTCCACTTATCACAACTACAAGGGCTCTTCAGCATCATCCTCTTCGCCATGGTCGATGCTGGACTACAAGTTCATGTACAATCGATGCTTCAGGCAACAGGTCATCTTCAGATGCCATGTATACAACGCCAGTGAACCTCAAGGAGGGGCTGGAACGCAACCTCATCATGGGTTTCCCAGATCCAGACCCCCTGCCCAATGACACACAAGATGTGCCCTACTTCATCATTGGTGATGACGCCTTTTCCCTCAGAACCTACTTCATGAAGCCCTACACTTCCAGATACCTCACCCGTGAAGAGAGGATCTTCAACTATAGGTTGTCCAGGGCAAGGCGGTATGGGAGAACGCCTTTGGCATCCTGGCCAACAGGTTCCAGGTTACTTCTCCACCACATGCACCATCGCCCACAACCGGTGAGGAGGATCGTGGAAGCTTGCTGCATCCTGCACAATCTCATGCGCACCCGCTACCAGTGTTGCAGAACAGCTCGTGGACCTCCAACAAGGCAATGGGGACATGGAGCCTGGTGAATGGAGGCAAGGGCGAAACCTGATGGACACTTTGGATGTGCAAGGCCCAGTGGAGTGGCAAGACAGGATGATTGATGCTTAATGGATGCTTCCTTCAGCCTGTCTCATCACACTGATGAGATTGTGCCATGTATGTGAGGCGCCCTACAATGAACAGGGCAATTAATAAAAAGTTGTGTTTATATTGAAATGTGTGGATCAATGATTACATTGTTATTGATAAATAAAGGGCCAAAGGTGTGGCTCCTGGAAGGTGGACCATACAGTCCCACGAGCTTGCACTGGAGGTTTATCTATCCCACAGCTATTACCCATCCCAAAGGTATCCCTGCCCATCCCACAGGTATCCCTGCCCATCCCACAGCTATTACCCCATTCCAAAGGTATCCCTGCCCATCCCACAGGTATCCCTGCCCATTCCACAGATATTAGCCATCCAAAGGTATCCCTGCCCACCCCACTGCTATCCTTACCCATCCCACAAGCATGCAAAGGCTTAAACCATTCTAAAAGTTTCCACCAAGACTTTATTTACAAAAATAAATGAAGCAAGTATGTGAAGCAAGATAATCTTTATTAATAAAAAGCTGTAAAAGCAAAATGACCCAAGTGTCCCAAGCAAAGATAAAGTCAACAAGTAGCTACCCAGTCTCTGGCACTCTTCTCAGTCACTCTGAGGCATGCCATAGTCTCAGGGGTGAAGGGTCTGTGGAGGTGGCTGCTGCTGGAGTGCTGGTCTGAGGCGCCATTGGATGCCTGGCCCTGAGAGGAGAACAGGGAATGGTGTGTGGAGGAAGCTCTCAGAGAGCTGGCTCAGTCCTGTGATGTTGAGAGCCCCTTCCTCCATGACCTGGGTGTCAGCCCAATACCGATGACAGATGTTCTGAGCCTGGCTTGGCTGTAGGGTGAGGAAGGAGGAGTTGTAGTTGGCTGTCTGGTCTGCAGGTGAGCGAGGTGAGGCGTCGGTGGCATCTGTGGCTGGGTTGATCTGTGGCATGGGTGGCATGGGTGGCATCAGTGGCATCGGTGGCGTATGATGTACCTGTACCTGGACTGGGAAGGCTGCCTGTGCTGTGGAGCTCCTGGTAGCCGTAGCCTTGTTAGTGAGGGCCTGTGGAAAGCCTTGGAAGGGCAGTGACATCACCTGGGGTGGAGGAGCAGACCTGGACTGGGTGGGAGCAGCTTCAGCTGGTTGTGAAGAAGACCGGTGATCCTGTCCTTGATCACCTGGTACTGTGATTCGACATGTCCATGAGGGTCTGGTTGACGTAGGTGAGGAAGGGCTTGCGGTTGGAGAATGGGATGTCGGTGTGTACCAGCTAAGAGAGGAAGATCTATGCTGCTTCGGATGGTGTCCCTGATCTCCAGCAGGACAGTGTGGCTCTGTCCCTCCGGTCTGCCTCTCTGCCTGCTTTCTGTGGAGGTGGAGCTGGGGGTGGATGTGGGTTGGTCTCTGGTGGCAGTGGCCTCTTCTTGCTCCCACTGCGTCGTCAGGGGGTCCTCCACGCGCTCTGCCATGGGGAGTGCAGCTGTCGGGGGGGCTCTCCATCGTGGGACGCTCCACAGATACCTGCCCGGACAACAGGAGCTGACTCTTGGCCGAAGAGGAGTGGCTCTCTGTGGGCTGTCTGAGAGGAGGGTTGTCAGAGGGGCTGCTCCTTGGTGGCGGATCTCACCCTCCAAGAAGCTGCACTTGGCCATCACGTAGGTCTCTCGGTCCATCAGCTTGATCGTGGCCTGGCCAGATTTTTGAGGTGCAGCTTCCCGTACCAGGTGTGCATGTGCACCAGCCGAGGAGCACCTCCGAAGTGTAGTCCAGGCTCTCCGCGCTTGTCTCTCCAAGCAGCCTGCTCCTTTTGGTGCTTGATAGAGCCTGTGTCCCTTCCGCCAAAGATACTCGTTCTCCCTCAGCCATTCCAGCACCTCATCCTCATGTTTCCTCTTCGAATGAGTATTGCCTACCTCTCCCATTCCTGTTTCGCGTATGTCTCTTCCTCCCTTCTGGCAGGGCATCTGGGCCTCATCAGAGGGGCTTCGAGGTGTAGGGGCTGCTCCACCACACCACCACTACCACCAGCAGCACAACAGTAGCAGCAAAAGCAGGACCAGCAGCACCAGCTGCACCAGCAGTACGCAGGACCAGGATCAGCAGCAGCAGAGTAAGCACCAGCAGGACCAGGAGCAGCACCAGCAGAGTAAGCCCCAGCAGAAGCCCCAGCACCAGGAGCAGCGCCAGCAGAAGTAAGCGCCAGCAGAGTAAGCGCCAGCAGAAGCCCCAGCACCAGAAGAGTCAGCCCGAGCAGCAGAAGCCCCAGCAGAAGCAGAGTCAGGGCCAGGGGGTAGGATGGTGGCCCTGTCCTTCTTGCCAGGGCTGGCAGCAGATGGAGAGGCTTTCTCTTCTTGCCCATTGGTTGTTGGCTGGCTGGCTGGAGCTGTGTCTGGCAGAAAGGTCTTTCCTCTGAATGGTGACCTGCTTGCGAGCTGCTTCCCTTTATATCTGTGGGGCTGACACAATGCATCCTCCCCGCATGTGCAGTGAACACTTTGCATCCGCTAGGCATCCGCTAGGCGTCCGCTCTGCATCCGCTTCATCTGCTCGGCATATGCTCTGCATCCGTTCGTTCCTTTGCGCGTCCGCTTCGCTGTGCTCCCCCGGAAGCCCTGCGGATGTGCCATCCCCTTCCATCCACTTCCATCCGCTAGGCTTCCGTGGAGCATCCCCTTTCCATCCTGGGTACATCCTCCCGCCGTCCGTTCCTTTCCGTTGTTGTCTCCTCTGCTTATGCAAATTTGGGTCACTTTTGAGAGCGGATAACAACGGATAGAACATTTTCTCATCCGCTATGTCCTTTTTACATACGTTTTGCATCCGTCGGCCTATGTGACAGGCCCTTAATACAATTGCATTTCAACATAAACATACTGTTTTGACATCCAAGATTGTTTTGTCTAAAAATATTTCTATCCACATTTCATACCTATGATTTAAATTTATTTCTAACTCAGCTGGGTCAGATTTTAATGGAGGTAACACTATGTGTTTAAAATTTGAAAATGTGGCCAAGTTTTGCTTGATTTATTTGATCTAGTACTTGGAATCCAGAAAATCCCCAGTTACATGTGCAGTGTGAAATTGTATCCATCTGTTATGCCAGGTGCTAAAATTTATAGTAACTAAATATGTTGTCATTTCTAGAGCTTGATAAACACTGTTTCATTGGCAAATAGTAATTTTGCACCTAAGCCATGAAACAAATGCTCTGAGATAGTTTTCTTTTTAATTGTCTCTCCTTGTCTCATTTCTCCCAGTTGCATTGGAAGGAGCTACTGGTGGCAATTAAGGAGTAATTTATTGAGTTTAAGTACTTTTTTTCACATCGTTCATATAGAAGTGCTGGGTTAATATTGATTTTAGTATTTGTTTAGAATATGCATTACAATATACTCAGTTCAGTCTCCCTGATTGCTATTTTGGAAATGCTGCTATGCCTGATGTGTTCCTGATATGTCCAGTTGGCTGGATCAAGTCAATGCTTCAGATGAAAACATCAGTGGAAAGGCTTCTCCTTCCAGTGCTATACATTTAGATTTTACTCTTTTTTTCATCTCAAAAATTTGTGAAGTTTGTTTAGTTCTGTGTTGCATACAGAATGTCTTACATGAAATAAATTGCCAATCAGCAAACCGAATTTTGCATTGCCTCATCCCTGTGATTGTACTAATTTTTATTTTTCATTTCTCTGGCTTCTGGAGAAATGATGGAAGCAGAATTATAAAGGACATTTAGGTTTGGCTGGTATATACATGAAACAAGAGAAATTAGCTCTATATTCTAGAAAAGACGAAAGTGGAAACTACACTCCCCCCAGTTCATTAAGGCAGACAGTTGGCAGTAGTGGTATTGGCCTCATTCTGCAGCATGACATATCCCTTTGAAAAGCCACCTATGTCAGCATTCCAGCTAACCTCCATTCCGATAATAACTCCTAGACAAGAATAATCTCAAAAGTACCTTTATTAGAATAGCACCTGGCACTTCTGTGGAATCTCGAAACTAAAGCTTCCCAGACTTCCCACAATATCCTGAACTGTAATCCATTCCTTTTCCCCCCATCATCACATGGACCAATCATGATCCGTCCCAGTATAAGGTCCTTTTTCTATCCTGAGCCACACTTAATAACCTTGAACTAAGAAAAGAATGTTATTTTGTCTACTTCGAACTACTCAATTGAATCAACACCCGCCCCCCTTTCCAGGCTATGTGGCAGTGTGGAATATGGTTTCCAAAGGAGACAACTTGTTTTGTGTTGCAAGATCAGTTGCCATTTCTTTGCCGCTTCTAAGTGTGCATAGATGTTTCAGGAACCAAGTTATCCAAATCTCCCCTCCCCTCTCCCCATCATAGGTTTCTTATATAGAACCAAAGGGAATAAAACTGACAAAGCATTCAAATACTTCAACTAATGAATTATTTATGTTTGCAATAGCTGAGCCTGTATATTTTCACATGCCACAAATGATATTTTGCCATTGTAAGGGATTTGGTTTTGGGGAGCAGTATGGTTATTGAAATATATAGGATTGTGGTGGGTTGTACATCACCCAAGGTTTTATTCATAAACTTTAATTTCTTGGTCTCTTTGGTTCCTGAAAAAACTTACTGGGATTATTCTGGATTCTAAAAGGAAACGCATTGATGAGAAACATAAACTCTTCCCCACAGTAAAGGATATTCACAGTGTGATATTCAAGAATGTGCATCATGAAAAGCCTAAAGTTAATATTAATAATACTATGTACAGTTTATATTTATGAAGGTCAAGGAAAATGATGGTATGGAAACAAAAGATTACCAGGTTTTAAGAGCATAAAAACAGCATAGCACAGCACATTTTTTTGCCTACATTTCTAAATTCTAAACTCTAAGCCTTCTATTTTTGGAGGGATTTTATAATAAACCTTTCTTGGTTACCTAGGTTTTAATTGCTTACTCTTTTTTTTTTTTTTGGCTTACATTCCAGAATTCCTGTAATAGTACTACATTATAAATCAGGACTCAGTTCCCAGTATATCTGCTTCCTGGCATTCAGTTTTGAATGAAACTTGTCAGAAAGTGAGATATTAGAAAGTGCAGATTGAAACATAGTACAAAGTTAGGTCTGTGGTGTAGATTCAGGACTGAATTTTTTACATATAATTTGAAATACAGAAAATTATTGAGTGAGTAATAGAAATGTCTGTGTTGAAGGAGGACTTAATTAAGTTCTGGGCACTGATTGGATTACTTTATTGGTTTATCAATTAGTATTAATTATGTATGTGAATTAATGGATTGGTTTAATGATGTTTGTGTTTTATTCTACGCATGGCCCTTAAATAAGTAAAGGGATTAAAATGGTGAAAAACTAAATAAATGAGAGAAGCTTCTCATAGCAGTGAGAATCTGAATCCCAAAGGAAGAGAGTCCTTATCTTAGAAACATCTCCAAGAAGATTAAGATGTGGAAGAAAATTAATTTTTCTTTGGTGCTTTTTCTCAAAAAACAAGCACAGAATCAAAAATGAACAGAAAGGTCAATTACCTTGAAAATGTAAGGAAAGGAATATTCTTTAAGGATTGTCTTTAATAATTCTCAACCACGTATGGTTTTTATCTCATACTTAGTGTCTAATCCATTTAGCTAAACATCTAGAAGTTAAATGCTGGCATTTGGAAATGGTGATTAGGATTTAGGCAGCAACAAGCCCAGCTCTTCACATATATTTGAATTATCATTGTTTGCATTAATTTACCAAAATGGCCATAAATACATGGCCAAATGCAACAAAACAAAAAGGTGTAGATTATTTATTTTCTTTTACGCTAATAGACACATTTCATATTGTCAAGAAATATTAAGAAGAGATAATACAGTCAGATAGCATGATGCATGTTAGCACTGTTCTAACCACTACCAGTATAGATAATAAGAATATCATGTTCTTTAAAAGAACCAAACTCCTTCAATTTAAATCCAGGTTATATACAAAACCTTACCAAATTTATTGTGAATTTTTTATCTAATTAATTGTCTTTCTGTCAAGATAGTCCTTATTTTATGAAGGCTTATATCATCCTGAATCACAAATTAATAGTAATTATTAAAATAATATGGAATACTTGATTAATGAGACAGTCTTTACATTCCTAATTTGGTCATGGATGAATGTATTTCCTTGTACTGTATATAGGCAGCAAAATTCCCATAGGGTCTCTCAAGGAAATAGAATAGACGAAACAAAAACTCAGGATTACACCTCTTCAATGGGACTCCTAGAATTTCCACTGTTGCCACCTCTGTTGTTAATGGATTGATGTTCTGCATCTTCTTTAGATTCTGTATCTGAAGGTAGTATCTACTGTATTGAGCATTATAGCAATTCCTGACCAAAAAAAAAGAGAAATTAGGTGCCCAATCCAGCCATCTATTGAGCAACCGTGCTACCAGTCCCCACTACCACAAAGATCCTATAGGGAAAGGGCAGTATGGACAACCGTGGGATCTGGCAGGGTGAGAGCTGTGGACCATGAACACAAAACTTTTGCTGTGTCCCAGCATAACAGATACAGTGCCCTTGCTGACCTTAATAGGGACACTAAAGTTATAGGTCAAGGTAGTTGTGATGATGATAACTTAAGTAAGCCAGGGATCATGGTCTTAGAAGAAGAACTTACTTTTGAAAGGAGTAAGTGTGAATCAGGTATTACGCATCAGTCATACAAGAAGATCAAGGCATCCAAAAAGAGAAGCCACCTTCTGGTTGGGGACTCAATTTTAAGGGATGTAAATTTAGGAAAGAATACTGAGGTTTTGAAAGAGGTCAGGTGTCTACCAGGTGCTACTGCAGCAGAGACAAGAAGTATATTCTTAAGATAGTCAAGAATGCCTGCAAGGGCTGTGATATTGATGCTTTTATACATCTTGGTACAAATGATCTGTCCCAGAAGGATGTACTTTCTGTTCAGAAAGACTTCCAGAGCTTGGGGTATGAATTAGTAATAGTGGACGTTAGGCTATCTTTCACGAGTTCTAACCAGTATACAAGGAACAAAAAGGGAAAGTGGCAGTTGGTAGGCAGAGTTTTAATGTGTAGCTAAAGGAGTGTGTAAAACGGGAAGACTTTGGTTTTATTAGTCATGATGTCTGCAGCTCGTCCAATTGAAAAACTGTACTAAAAGAAGATGGGTTTGCATCCATCAAAGAAGGACTGGAGTTACTTGGCATTATAGTTCACCAGTTTCTGGATAACTTTAAACTGAACACGGGGGACAGAGAATTAATGGATTCAGAAATCAACTCTGTCCCCCAGCAACCTAAAATTGATAAGAATACCAGTAAATACAAAATAGATGTTTGTGCGCAGGAAGATTTATCAACCTTTGATGCCAACCAAAACCAAAGACACTTAATAGTGAGTGCCATACCATGTGCATTAATTAAACACGGTGCACAGAAAGTCGGGGCAGGCTAGGCACAACACAGGAATGTAGACAGGAACACACAGTGTCAGAACATAAAACTAAGTGCCTATATACAAAGTGCACAAAGTGCTGGGAACAAGCAGGGTGAACTGGAACTACGAAGGTAAATATGTTATAGGTTGACATAACAGAAACTTGGCTGAATGAAACCCATGACTTGAAATATACTGGACAGAAGAATACAAACTATTCAAAAAAAATCAGGACCCCATAAAAGAGGAGGTGGAGTTGGCAATGTATATGTAAAGGACCACTTTATTCACAGAAAATGCATGAAACCAAAGATGAAAACCTCCTAGATGCATATGGGTCCAATATAAAAGAAATAAAGAATACATTGGCCATGTGCGTTATATTATAGCCACCACATCAAGCGAAAAAATAGAGTGCTTTTTGCCAGCCATTAACAAACATATATGCAGGAAACACACAACAGTAGTTAATGGGAGACTCAATTTCGAAATTGGAAAACTAATTATGCCACCAAGTGAGAAATCAAATAAAGTTTCCTAACCAAACCGCTTAGCTGACTTTTGTTGTCAAAAAGATAAGGAGGATGAAACTAGAGGGAACAGTTCATACTGGACTTAATTCTTACAACAGAGAAGAAGTGATAGAGGGAGTTTGAAACTGCAGGAACTTGGGTGAGAAGTGACCATGTCATACTAGAATTCAACATAACACAAACAAAGCAACAGCCACGTAAGGACACCCAGAGCTTGCCATTTAAAAAGAGCTATTTCAATAAACTCAGAGAGAACTTGGGAAAGATTCCATGGATGAAAATCTCAAAGGGGAAAACAATCAAGAATCTTGGAGGAAACTCTAAAAAGTACGATCATAGAAGCGCCAGACTAGCACATACCACCGAGAAAGAAAAACAAAAAATCCAAGAAGAAACCAGCTATGGCTACCCAAAGATCTCTTTTGGCAAAATTCGTTAAAGAAAAAAGGGACTGACAGTATACGTAAAAAATGGAAAGAAGGACATACAACTATGGCAGGAATATTCAGCAGATAGCTTAGAATCTGCAAAAAGACAGAGTCAGAGATAGCAAAAGGCTCAAGAAGAAACAAGACTTGCACAAAAGTCAAAATAATATTAAAAAGTTTCTTCCAACATATAATAACAAGAAAAATCAAAGAACACAATCATGTCCACTTAAGAGAGAAGATGCAAGAAATAACAGGCAACAGAGAGAAAGCAGAACTGCTTAACTCAATTCTTTGCCTTCTGTCTTCATGCATAAAAGAAAACTATAGTTCAACCACCAAAACATAACCTGTAAAAAGATCAGACCAGGAAATAAAAGTTAAAATGAGCAAAAAATATAGTAGAGAGACCACCTGTCTGATCTTGTGGAGAAAACAAATCACGGGCACTGATGGTATTACATCCGAGAGTTTTAAGGGAGCCGGCAGAAGTCATCCTCAGAACCCACTGCACCATATCTTTCCAAAAATCTGGGAGCACCTGGGGAACTACCAGAGGGACTGAAAAGAGCTGATGTTGGTTCCCACTTCAAAAAGGAAAAAAAACAGACCCAGGAAAACTATAAGTACCAATCAGCCTAACATCAATACCCGGGAAGATTCTGGAAAAAATAGAATAATAAAAACAGATCTGCCATGTCTAGAAACAAGTACAAGTAATAACTAGCAGTTAGCACGGGTTGTCAGCCTTCAAGATTTTCCTTCCTTTGCTTTGGCATTTTCAGCTTGTCATAGTAACGGGGAGGAGGGGGGTTTGGTTTTGGGAAGTGGAGCTGGAGGTGTTACGACCAGAGCTGTTATAACTGGGGGGGTTACATTCTTGCTTAGATTTCTATTCTGTGCCTATGGCTCAGCTTACAACTCTTTAACAAACTATGTAAGGTCAACGGACAGCAGCTCATCATCACCTGGAGATGCTCACTATGATGATATAACACAACTTTTAATTGGAATGAACCAATTGAAGGTATTGGGTGGGAACGCTTCCATTACTTTGTATATGTGATTACGTGGCCCATTTTCTCAGATTCAGAATTCTTTTCGTTGCTATCACTTTGATTTCCAGTAAAATATATCTTTTCTCTGATTAAAGGATTTAAGTATTTCTTTCTTGGATTTTGAATGGGAGCACCAGCTGACATTACTCTTGAATTTGTTTGTTATATAAAACAGATCATGCCAACCAATCTTATTTCATCTTCAAACACATGACAAAATTAGTAGATCAGCCAAAATACGTTGTGGACAGTAAGTATATGTTTAGGATTTCAGCAAGGCATTCGACAAAGTAACCACAACCTTACTTCTTAGTAAGTTGAGAAAAAGTGGAATAGACAGCACCACCACTAGATGGACTAGCAACTGGCTGGCAAACCATACTCAATGAGTAGTCCGTAATGCGATCTAAGTCTACATGGAGGGAAGAAAGTAAGCAGTGGGCGTCACAAGGTTTCCGTCTTAGGCCGCAGGACTGCTTCAATATCTTCATAACGACTTAGAAGAGGGAACAGAAGGGAATTACCAAATTTGCAGAGTGATGCTAGCTGCAGAAATACGCTAATACCCAAGAAGATAGGCTCAAGATCCAGATGGATTCTTGACAGGCTAGAACACTGGGCCATATCTAAAAAATGAAATTCAATGTAGAGAAAAAGTAAAAGTCCTACACTTAGGCCGGAAGGAAAGAAAAAAAAACCAAAAGCTACATCATACAGACTGGGGTGGAGCCAGGTTCAATAGCAGTAACTGTGAGAGGTGTCTTGGAGTCGTAGTGGAGCAATCTGCTAAATATGAGCCAGCAGTGTGCAGCTGCCACCAAAAAAGTCTAAATGAACAATCCTAATTGTATTAAACAGAGGGATACAGTCAAGATCAAGGAAAGTACTTTAATACCACACTCCTATAAAGCCTTAGTAGACCTAGAGTACTGCATCCATTTGGTCACACATTATAAAAAAGATCCTTGAGAACTCTAGAAAAAGTACAGAGAAGAGCAACCAGGATGATTAGGGACTGAGGCAGAACTGGCCTTGGCTAGTCTAGTAAAGAGAAGGACCAGGTGAACGACATGATAGCAGTCTTCCAATATTTGAGGCGGCTGTCACAGGGAGAAAAAGGGGTCAAGCTATTTTCTAAAGCTCCGTAGGCCAACAAGGAATAATGGATGGAAACTGAACAAGGAGAGATTTACAGCCCTGTCACACTGCCACCACGGATGCAAAAGGATGTAAAACGGAGAGAAACAACTTGCCATCCGGTTGGTTAACCGAGGGTGGCACCCGTTCTGTACTCAGCGTGCGTAATTCATACATTTATCCGTCCAGCATCTGTCTACTGAGATTCATCGCCTCAAAAAAGTTTTGAGCTGCACAAAAACTTTTTGAGCGTCGATGAACTTTCCGCCCACGTCCGTTCTACATCCGCGACACACGGGGAACAAACTTCAACATCCATCGTCATCCATTAAATTGTCCGCTGTAGTCTGCTTTGTGCCATCTGCTGCGGCATCCACGCATCACAGTCTCTCCAGCGGAAATGGAAAGAGGGAGGAAGCAAATGGATGCGAACATCCACACAGCGTTAGTAGCCACGGAACAATAGAAAGGATTGAAAGCGGATGCATCTCGTATGAGAAAGGCATTAAAAGGGAAAAAAAGTTTGTATATGGGACGTATCTCGGATAGATTAGGAGTCTGCAGGATTGTCTAGAGGATTGCAAGAAGGACACCTTGCGGAAAACCGATATTTCCTATACAAAAGGGGGACGGAAATCACCTGCGATCTCACGTTTCAGTTCCAGCAGACATCGCGTGTGCAGACCTCTTCAGCCTTGCTCTTGCTCTTTCCAGTCATCCATGATCTCCACCATGGATCAGCGCACACTCCTTTTGGTAGCCGCCATCATTCAACACCAAAACTAAGCCCTCTTCAGGACTGTTTCACCTTTTCTCGCAAGAGAAGGAGATGTCCAAGAGCTGTCTGGGTCCGAAGATAGGATCGGAAGAAAAGTGGAGTTGGACTCTTATTGACAAGCGTGATGGTGGAGCTCTGAGGAATGAAGACCTTGTTTAATTCCACCACTTCATGAGGATACCACCAGCCATGTTTGATGAAGTTGTGGAGCTCTGAGACCCAAGGTTGACCAAGCAGAGGATCAACTTCCGTCCAAGCCTGACCCTGACTGAAGGTGGCACTGACTTCTGCGCCACCTGGGCCTCTGGACCTTGTACAGAAACATGCAGTATGCCTGAGGGTGCCACACAACACCATCAGCATTGTGGTTCAAAGAAGTGGTGCAGGCCATCATCGAAGAATACGTGGAGGAGCTCCTCCAGTGTCCCTCCACTGAGAAGGCTCGAGAAAGTTGTAGAAGATGTATCAGAGGTGGAACTCCCCCACACCGTTTGGAGCCATAGATGGTAAGCACGGGCCTGCAATCCGCACCCAAGTCAGGGTCCACTTATCACAAACTACAAGGGCTTTTCAGCATCATCCTCTTGCCATGGTTTGATGGCTGATACAAGTTCATGTACATCGAGCTCAGGCAATGGTCAGTGCTTTCAGCATGCACCAGGTATACAACGTCAGCTTGACCTCAATGGATGGGCTGGAACGCAACCTCCATCATGGGTTTTCCAGATCCAGACCCCTGCCCAAATACACACAAGATGTGCCTATTCATCGGGGTGATTGATGCCTTCTCCCTCAGAACCTACCTCATGAAGCCCTACACTCCAGATGCCGTCACCCATGAAGAAGGATCTTCAACTACAGGCTGTCCAGTGCAAGACGGTGGTGGAGAACGCCTTTGGCATTCCTGGCCAACAGGTCCAGGTGACTTCTTCACCACCATGCGACCATCGCTCACAGACCGTGAGGAGGCATCATGGAAGCTTGCTGCATCTTGCAACAATCTCATCCGCACCCGCTACCCAGCTGTTGCAGAACAGGCTTGTGGACCGTCAACAAGGCAATGGGGACATGGAAAGCCTGGTGAATGGAGGCAAGGAGAAAACCTGATAGACACTGTGGATGTGCAAGGCCCCAACAAGTTTCACGTGAAGGGAAGAAGCAGCGCAACCTCTGAAACATGGGTCAACCTCCCCATTTTGGACAGTGGTAGTGGCAAGACAGAGATGTAGATGCTTAATGGGCATCGCTTCCTTCAGCCCTGTCTCATCACACTTGATGAGATCTGTGCCATTATGTGGTGGCCTCGACAATGAACAGGGCATTATAAGTTCTTTATAGTTGAAAGTATCTGTGTTGACAGCTGATACAATTGTTATTGTATAATAAAAAAGGCCAACGTGTGGCACTGGAGAGGGTGCGTACCATACCAGTTCCCACATGCCTGCACTGCTGGGAGGTTATTATCCACAGCTAATCTGCCACCCACAGCTATTATCCATCCACAGTTATCCTTTTGCCCATCCCCACAGGCATATCCCTGGCCATCCCACAGCATCTTCCCATTCGCACAGTATCTGCCATCCCACAGCCTATCGCATTGTCCAGAATTGCACCACAGGTATTATGCCACCCCAAGCTTATCCTTAGCCATCCCACAATCGTGAAGGCTTAATCATTTTCTAAAAGTTTCACCAACTTTATTTAAAGTAAAAAATGAACCAAGTGATGTGAAGCAAAGATATCCTTATTAAGGTAAAAGAACTGTAAAAGCAAATGACCCCTAGTAAAGTGTCCTCAAGCAAAGATAAGTCAACAGAGTAACACACTCAGTCTCTTTGCACTCGTTCTCAGTCACTCTGAGGCATGCCTAGCGTCTCAGGGGGTAAAGGGTCTAGGCTGGGAGTGGCGCTTGTGGAGTGCTGGTCTGAGGCCCATTGGGAATTGCCTAGGCCCGAGAGGAGAACAGGAAGCGTGTGTGCGAGAAGCTCTCAGAGAGACTGGCTCAGTGCCTGTTGATGTTGAGAGCGACCTTCATCAGACCTGGGATGTCAGCCACCCAATGGGAAACCAGATTGGAAACCACAGGATTTGTTTCTTTTTGAGCCGGGCTTGCTGTGGGTGGAGGAAGGAAGGATGTAGTTGGGCTTGTCGCGTCTGTTACGAGTGAGGCACGGAGCGTGAGGCGTCAGGATGGATCTGTGCGTGTATCTGTGGCATTGGTGGCATGGGTGACAAACGTGGCATCAGTGTGGCGATGATGTACCTGTAGGCCTGGACTGGCGAAGGGCTGCGCTGTGCTTGAGGAAGTCCTGGTTGCGTAGGCTTGGTAGGTAGAGGGCATGTTTGGAAGCCTTGGAAGGCTGTGACATCACCGGGGAGAGCAGACTGACTGGGAGTCAGTGGTGGAGTGGGTCCTGTGGAGGCCTTCGCGTCGCTTGACATGGGTGGCAGACTCCGTGATTCTCTGTCCATAGGCTGGTTACGTAGGCTCGGGATGACTAGGGTTTGGGTGATGTGAGAAGCTTTGAGGATGACTCGAAGTGCCTGTACCAAGCTGAGAGAGGAGATATTGCGCTTCGTGATGGTGTCCCTGATCTCAGAGGACAGTGTGGCTCGTTCCCTCCTGAGTCTGCCTCTCTGCCTGCTTTCTGCTGGCAGGTGGAGCTGGGTAGGTGGATATTGTGGGTTGTCTCTGGTGGCTGCGGCCTTCTTTGCTCCCACATGCGTAATGCGGTCCTCCACGTCCTCTGCATGGGTGTGCAGCTGTCGTGCGGGTCTCTCATGCGTGGGACGCTCCAGCAGAACCATGCTGGACAAGAGCTGACTCTCTGGCCAGGAAGAGGGTGGCTCCTCTGGTGGCTGCTTCATGTACCTGATGGGAAGGGCTTAAGCTAGCGCCTGCTCCTCGGTGGCGGATCTCACCCTGCAGGAAGCTGCCACCTGGCCATACGGTAAGGTCTCCCAGTCCTCAGCTTTGGGGACAGCGACCTGGCCAGATCTCTTCTAGCGTGTCAGCTTGCCATAAGCCAGGTTGCATATGTTTCCACCACCCCAGAGCGACATCAGAAGTGTAGCCCAGCGCTCGCGCCTTCTCTCTCCAAGCTGCCCCCCTGTTCTGCTTGTGTCTCGAATATAAGCCTGTGGCTGTTTCTCCCTCAGCATGTCGAGCACCCTCCTCCTCATGGGCTCTGCAATGGAGTTACTGTTTCCTCTCCCCCTTCTCCTTCTCCTTCGATTGCCTCTTCCTCCCTTCTGAGACTAGGCCTTCTGGGCCCCATCAGCGAAGGCTTTGAGGGGCCTTGCGCTGGGGATCCACCACACACAGCAGATAGCAGCAGCCATAGCAGCGAGCCACCGCAGCAGGACCAGCAACAGAAGTACCAGCACCAGGAAGCACCAGCAGCAGTAGCAGGAGAAGCACCAGCAGCACAGCAGAAGCACCATGACAGCAGCAGCAGCAGGAGAAGCTCCAGCAGCACCAGCAGATAGCACTAGCAGAAGCACCACCAGCAGCAGAGTCAGCGCCAGGGGGTGGGATAGTGGTTCTGCCTTCTTACCAGGGCTGGCAGGAGTAGCACCAGCATTCTCGTCTTCCCCATGGTCCTCTGTATGAAGATGTCTCTGGCAGCAAGCTCTTTCCTCTGAATGGTACCTGTTTGAGACGAGCTGCCTCCTATCAACCGTGGAGTTATGACAATAAGCGCATCCTCCCACAATAGCGCCCGTGAATGCTTGATCCGCTAGGGCATCCGGCTATCGCATCCACTAGGCAATCCTGTATGCTATCGCGTTATCCGCACGCATCCATTCTGTCCGCTAACGCGTCGCTTTGCCTGTTCTCCCCCGGAAGCCTGCGATTGCCCATCCACTTCCAATCCGCTTCCATTCTCTACGGCTGCCATTGCCGCATCGGTTACATCCTCCACCTATGTCCTCTCCCCGTCGTTCCTTTCCGCTTCTTTCACATTCTGTTCATGCAAATTCTGCCCCTTGAAGCGATAGCAACGCGGATGGATGGAAAATTTGCTCATCCGCTGTGTCCTTTTTACATACGTTTTGCATCCATCGGCCAGTGTGACCTAGCCTTAACCTGGAAACAAGGAGAAACTTTCTGACAGTGAGAACAATCAACCAATGGAACAGCTTGCCCTCGAAAGTTGTGGGAGCGCCATCAGTTGAGATTTTCAAGCAGAGATTTGACTGCCATTTGTCAGAAGTGGTGTTGGGTCTCCCGCTTGCCGGGGAGTTGGATTAGATGACCTACAAGGTCCCTTCCAACTCTGATAATCTGTATCTGTATGGTATGGTCTTTATACAAAGTTACACAAAGTTATTACGGAAATGTTGATGTTGCAGTGAGCAACATTTTAGGAAATTATCAACATATTTTGCTTAGAGAGGGTGGACATCAGTCTAGTCAGTGTTCATTCTTTGTACTTGACAGAGAATAGAGAACGTTTGGTTGCTTGTATATGGAGACATATAGAAATATGGTGTTGCTGATTAGCAAATACAACACATTCTTTCTGAAATGTTCCTTGTAGTAGCTTGGTAACTGAGCAAATATATATTGTACATACATATGTAGACACGCTCAAACACATGCACATATAAAATGACCCATTTTCTATCAGTGACTTTTGTTCAAGAAGAGGAAGTTAATAAATGTTCTTCATTGTCAGAGCACATCTGCAGTCAACTGAAATTCTGAATGATGAATTATGGATGAGTGTACCTGAGGGGGCTGAGATGACTGCTATCAGATCTGTGCAAAGTTAGACTCTGAAAGGGATGCTTAGAGAAAAGGAAGTCTTTAATTATTAACAAACTCTTCATATGGGATGGGGAGACAGCCTTGGCCTTCGTACAGCAAGCATTTTCCTTTATGTCAGAATAAATAGAAAATATATAGAAACTTAAGGAATACATTTTAGATCAATCTGGAATGCTCCCAAGTAAACGTTGTTTTGTATGTGCCTTATGTGACATTCAGTTTTCTTCCATGCTAAAATGGCACAATTGAGGAAGGATAAGACCATAGTTTCACTAGAATCCAGTGATAGGTTTTTACTGCAAGTGTTATCTATAATTTACAACAATATATTGATGTTGAAATGAAATTTCTCTTCAGGGATAATTCTTTCAAGAAAAGATCACTGTGTGCTCTTTACAGCACACAGTGTGCACAATCTGATACCAAAATAAGGTATCACTATGCTGCTTGTTTTTTCAAGTTGGTTATGTAAAAGTCTCAATTGAGGCATTTGAAATTGTCAGTTTTATGATTTCTGACATTCATTCATGTCATTTTTAATTTATTTTGACTTCTTCATTGCAACATTACAATGCTTTTTTCAAATATTAAATGTAAAACATATTTTAATAAAAGTAAATGACATTTGTTGATTTAAAATTCTAATGTAGCTTGAAATAAAAATTTTCCTGAAATACCCTTGCACCTTGTAGCTTGCCAGGTTGAAAAATAATTATTATTTTTTTATATAAAATTTAAAGACCATTTCAAGTCCAAAAATACTCAGGTACACAAAAGTAGTACAATACCAGTGCAGCATCATAACTATAATAATAAAATATTATTCATAATAGTATTACAATGTTGTCCATCCATTTCCATCAATTATCCTAATTGATTCCCAAAGGCCTATTAACAACAAGGCTTCAGAGTGAAGCCATCCTTGACTTGGAGATCAAGTTGTTCCAAAGGAGGCAGTTGTCTCAGAAAAAATTGTTCCAAAGAAAGCAGTTTCCAGTCCTATTGCGTGGTAAGTAGGGACCCTCCAGAGGTATTCAATGTTTGTTCAGGCTGGGTGAATAAACAATATATTTAGGAAAGATCATCATGCAAGTATCTGGGCCTCAATTATCTGTAAATAGGAACTTGTGCCTTAGGGAATGGGCTTCATACAAATAAATTAAATAATCTCTATATTGGAGCAATACAGAAACCCAGTGAATAAATGCTTATTTATTCTGATTCACATATGGTGGAATTTGCGGGAGGTTGTAAGAAATAGAGGCAGTGGCTGTGTTCACATGCAGCAGTAGGCTATAATGAGTAAGTTTATCAGGAGAGTTTGTTGAACCTTATGGTTATTGGTGTTACATGTGTAAACCAGTCCATTATATCACCTGAGGCACTATCAATAGTAACTAGTCTTAGCTACAGGACCTGCATTTGTTTTCACCCTCATTGTAGAGATTATAATACTGTCTAACTTCTTTTGTACTATCTGTAGTGAAGTTCATGACACCAGAATTTCCTTAAGTGATGATACTTTGATTCTGATGTTGCTTTCAGTCTTCTTTCTGTTTTTAATCTAGCAAGGAACATTGAAACAATAACTGTTTGCCAAAAGTCAATTGCACTCCAGAATGTAATTTTCTAGAGAGGTGGGATAAGATCAACAAAGAATCCTTGATACAAAATTGCAATCAGAACATTTTAAATTTTCACTGAGTATATAATTGAGCCTTAGCCATATATACTTTAAAGAAGCATTGTATCTAGATCAACTTAGAAACAATACATTTTGATGAGCTTTTTTACATTATGGCTTAATATTGTACAAGGTTGGATAGCATTTTTTTTAAAATTCCATATGTGGAAAGTCTGTGATCTTGTAAAGATGGTAATATTAAAACATAAACTCATAATTGTTTTAAATATAATTTTTACTGCAACATACTTCAGTTTTTATGTATAAATAAGGACCCTGAGATAACTCTTAAAATTGCAAAATATGTTTCTGAAATTTGTAGGACTTGTACATTGTTGGTAGCAAAATAGTATAAGCATGTTTGTACATTTTTCACCTTCCATGCCTTATTTTATTTTGTAAGTTGTTCTTTGTAGGTTACATTCTATAGGTTTTATTTAGTAAGTCTTATTAGTCTGGGTCACTGACCTGTAATAAAAAAAAATCTGATTTAATTTGATTTGATGTGAATTGTACTCAAAGCCTTATCTGTGGATTTTTTGGGAGTAATTAACATTCTGGGAGTCACTTTTTTTCCCTATTCTATTTTAAAATATTTTTATTCCTCCATGTTAGATTCCCTAGCATAGTCAAACTTCTTCTAGCCTCTAGCTTTTAGGGTCTTTCCCTTCAATGAGGGGGAAGAATGCTTTGCAGAATAGTGTTATTTATAGCAACCCTTGTAAGATTAATAATTACTTCCAAAGCATTTCAGAATATTTGCTATTTCTTGATACAATCATGATTATTAAGTAGCTTTCATTAATAGGATATACTAACAACAATTGATCTCATATGTTCATTAGATTCTTGTGAAACTTATTTCATTTATATTTTTCTAATTCAATTCTAATTTTTAATGGAAATCCAACCAGCACTAATACAAAGAACACCATGTATTATAGTTGGTTAAAATAGAAGGCTTTTTCCAAATTGTCCTGGAGGATGAATTACTGTGTTGGAGGAAAATAATATTGGTTCCCCCACTTTTATTCAAATCCTTTGCCATTCAGCAAAACCCAGATAAAGGCTTGCCTGTCTCCTCGTGGCCTGTATCTATCTCTTTGAGCAATGTTACAAAACATTTTATCAAAATAATCTGAAAAGGCAAATGAATCAATTATCATAGCTAATAATTTCCCCTCTTTTTTGTTTTTTTAAATCTCATCTATGAAAATAGCTCCCACTTTTTTTTTATTTATCTTCCAATGGGAAAGCAAATATTCTGGAGTTTCCAATCATGGATCTTCCATAATTTTGCTTTTCCTATAATCAATTTAATTCAAATCCGTTTTTAGTTAATCAATAAGTGCTGTACACACACACACAAACACACACGCATAACACACTATATCTTTTATTCAGTTTCTAATGAACTCATTTATCATTTAGAATGTTATATTTGAACAAGCAAGAAAGTGTTGGCACAGGATACTGTGCTTATTATCATGCTAAAGACTTGGCACATCATTTGTTTATAAAAATCTATTTTGTAATTAATTCTCTTCAAATCTGACACGTGAACATTTTTGTTACTGTAAACAAGTCTGTACAAAATATTAATTTATCGTCAATTGTGTGTATGTAATCCCAGTGTCTAAACAAGTGGTAGAGATAATTTTATATTATGGAAATTATTGGAATTTGTTAAAAGGCAACCTTTTTCTCACAGTAACGTGTTCAAGTAAGTAACAGTCCTATAGGCAAAAACTGGTCTTTGAAGAAGCAGGACAGAAAGATTATTGACACTTTTGAACTTTTAAATGTGTGATTGGAGTTAAGGTTCAGTGATTAAGACTGGAGAAACATAAATGAAATCTACCTTTTGCTAATTTTAGCCCCTTACTGAATGATAGCGGGTAAACCACTTGCAGTCCAGATTACTTCTCAGGATCATTGTGGGGATAAATGAAGAGATAATACCTGTGTATATGTAGCAGAACCAAAGGCAATGCATGAAAGAGGGCATGGACAGCAAGGACAAAAAGGGACCAAGAAGTAAGCCAAATGGTTCTGGTATTGATTTTGCTATATTCTTTGTTTCTCTCCCCCATTTCTCTCATTATTTTTCTTTTCTTATTACTTTTTTTTTGTGCTTTAGCTTATTCTGAGGAGTACAATCAGAGGTGGTATTCAGCAGGTTCTGACCAGTTCTGGAGAACTGGTAGCAGAAATTTTGAGTAGTTCGGAGAACCGGCAAATATCACCTCTGACTGGCCCCACCCCCATCTATTCTCTGCCTCCCGAGTCCCAGTGGATTGACTGAGTCTCCTTTTGTTGCCCTGCAAAGGAGAATGTAGCTGGAAAGCAGGATAGGGAGGAAATGGGATTTTGTAGTAACTTTCCCCAAGAGTGGGGAGGGAAATGGAGATTTTGCAGTACCCTTCCCCTGCTATGCCCACCAAGCCACGCCCACCAAGCCACATCCATAACTGATAGTAAATTTTTTTGAATCCCACCACTGGGTACAGTGTACGTATGTGCACCTCAGAACATATGTGCACTTCAGAACCAGAGCCACACTGGTGGTGGAAGGTGTGGCATGCATACCACACTTTCAGTGCCTCTTGAACATGAATTTTCCTGGGATGACAGGTTTATTGTTGAAGCATAGGAAAAATTGGAGCTTCTTATATGAATTTGTCTCATCTCCACACACAGAAAAAGAATTTTGTGGTTTTCTATCTATAGTTTTGCATATTTTTAGAATAGACATCACAAACAAGCTCTTGAAAATTGCAAGGACTTCCCTCCAATTCTTGAGAATTCCTTTACAATAATTTCTAAAAAAAAATCATGAAATGAAATTGGAGAAGTTCCTTGCCCAGAAGTAATTCAGATCTAATAGTACAGTTAGTCCTCAACTTACAACCAGTTACTTAATGACAGTTCAAAATTATAACTGACTTCAAAAAAGTAACTTATGATCCATCTTCAAAGTTACAATTCCCACCTCTCCCTTTGAGGTTATACACAATTGCATTTCCGGCGCTTGGCAACTGGCTCACATTTATCACCCATTGCAGCGCCCCACAGTCACATGGGTGTGATTTATGTCAATTTGTTATTGGTTTCTGGTGCTTTTTGCTGATTTCCAGCAAAAATTACCCATTCAAAAAGAATGGGTTCGCTTAACAACCATTTGATTTGCTTAACAATCACATGATTTGTATTATGAGTTGGTGACCTGCTTTACCACTGTTGTAAAATCACACGCCTTGACTTACAACTGCAACAAGTTATAACTGAAATTCTTGGGTTCCATCATGGTCATAAATTGAGGACCAGCTGTGTCTTCTTTTTCATGTAGATAATAATAAATGCAACTACAAAGTGTAACTGTATACTAGATTTTGTGTTGGAGGGTATCTGGGTGTCAGATGAATTTCTTGCAACAAACATTCTTTTTCAACTTCCTGATTAAAAAAAAAAGTTTTAGCATTTGCATAACAAAGCTATTTTTCAAAACCTGTCCTCCCATATCCATCTAGTAAAAGCATTAATTCTTCTCTTTGGGGAATGGGGATATCAAGGAAAAATTACCTTGATATCTAATCCAATATATACTATCTCTCTGTCTTCTCCATTGATGTCTATGGTTAAAATTTATTTTTAAAATTTATTTTTGAAAATCTTTATGATACCCTGAATAATATTCTAAAATAGAAGCTATAAACTTCTATTATAACTAATGAAATAGTAGCAGAAACTGACTTGGAAAACTGGTGGAAGAAAGATGTTGAAACAACTATTTGGGTGCTCCTCCTTTCAGATATATGTGTTGAGGAAAAACAGCCTGCTTCCAATCTGCTAGGATCTGATTTTTTTTTAGAATGGAATGGCAGAAACATTGTGAGATGAGAGGCTAAAGTAATGTATGTGTTTATTTCCAAGAAAGGAGACAACGTGTGTGTCAAAACATCTCCAGTGCTGCCATTCTATCTGTATATTCACTGCCAAGACAAGTAAGCTTCATTATAACAAAGAATGGTCCCCAACCTTTTTTGTACCAGGGACCAGTTTCACGCAGAAACACTTTTTCAAGGACCGGCAAAATCAATTCTTCCCCAATAGTAAAGGGCTTATTTACTATTTCTTTACTAAATAAATAATTTGGAAGCCTGCACTCTCAAATAGAAAGATCTCCACACCATAAAACAGNACAGACCCAGGCTCCCAGCCAATCAGAATGGACCAGCCTCAAATTTGAAACCAGAAGCTGTAAGACACACATCCATCCAGAAGCCTGATGATGGCAGATGAGATTCTGCTGAAACGTTGCTACAACTTTAACAGCACTACCATGACGTGGGATAATACCCGAGGGAAGCTAAACAGCACACACACACACACACACACATATATGTATAATCATGATTATTCATTCTTTGTGGCCTGGTACAAAATGATCCACGGACCGGTACCGGTCCAGAGCCCAGTGGTTAGGGACCCCTGAATTAAACAATATCTTTTTCCATTAGAATACAGACCATAGAACATTAATACATATTTTCCTTTAAGTAATGTTAGTTTGCCTTTTGACAAGAGAACAGTAATTGGTGCTTCATTTTCACATGCACAAGCCAAATAGGCGAGATCTCAGAAAGCATCTCCCATAATACAAGTGGTAGGCCATGTATGGCTCTAATCTAACATTATATCCATAACTCTACAGTCAGTAAGATATTTCAGGCTTGCATATAACAAATGAATAAGTTGTGTGATATTATCTTTGACAAGTAGATATCATAATTTTATAAGAATTCTTTAGCTGAATGATAGAGCTAATGAGACAATGCTTCTAAATTTCGATTCATGAAATCCCAGAGATTCTCACTCCAATCTGAGAGGAGAAAACTTGAATTTAAATCTACCTCCACCCAACATTTTGATTACACTTTCAGTAGCACTCCTATCTTCAGCAGTTTGGGACAGGAAAAGCTAAAGATCTGAAAGATCCAAAGTTTCAACCACTGCCGGGCCTTTGATATTGGAACAGTTTTGGTCAGTGGTGGGATTCAAATAATATAACAACCGGTTTTCTGCCCTCATGTTTTTTTCTAACAACCAGTTCACCAAACTGTTCAGAAAGTTAATAACAGTTCTCCCAAATTGGTGTGAACTGGCTGAATCCTACCACTGGCTTTGGTTCATTGCTTGCATTAGGGCAGAATATTTAGAAAAATACAACTTGTCTTCATTTCTGTTCTCTCTGACGGAACTTTACACTGTTAGAGCCATCTACCAGAATGGAAAATTGCTATACCAGGATAAGAAATGCCACTGCTGTTTCTGGTTTAAAAAGATGTCATTTATAATGATAATCAAGTGGCAAGCAAGGTTAATGCATGGTACCATGCAAATGGTTAGGCTGATGACTTAAACAGTACTCCTCCCACTTTGCAAAATTGCCTTTTATTTAATTAAGGCTCTCCAGGAGGTTGTTGCTTTTCTCTTGCTGAGAAAACAGCTGTACTGCAACTATGAATCCTCCAAAGAGCTAAATGTAATTGTGACTGCTAAGAATCTTTGCAATACAATGTTAGTGCTAGGATCATATTTTTTTCTGTCATGATCATTAAAAGCTTCAGTGGAGTACTGAAATTAAAAATTGCATGCTACTGTTCCATAAATAAATTTGGTGAGGCGCTTCCCCTAACAGCATAGAATACCCCCATTGAGGGCATTTTATTTCTTTATTTGAATTATTGTATATAGTTACTCATTGCAGATATGTGACCCTAGGTGTGCCTGCCTGTTGTAAGGGAAGAATGGCTACAACAGAAGAAAATAAAATATGAATCTCAGAACAAGTTTAAGCATTTATTGAGAATTGCCTTTCCATTTTTTAAAAAAATATCTTAGTCATTAAACCATTTTTTAAGCAGATCATGGTTGACTTGTACTTTCTTCATTGAATTGCTCAATGATCTCCTTGGTTTAAATGAAATGATTATGGAAGGTTACAGTCTCCACAATTTTCCACAACCAGTTTTTCTTCACTTTTCTTCAGTTTTTAGTGTTCACATTTGTCAACTGGATGAGTGACCATATGCAACCTACTCTCCCAGAGGTGTGATGCTACCAGTTTGGCCCAATTCTGCCAAGCCAGTAGCTCCAAAGATCACCTGAGACTGAACCAGTTCTCTCTGAGGAGCTGGTGTTGGGTCCACCCACCCGCTCGGAGTCCCATACTGACCTTTATTTCCTGCTTTTGAAGCACAGCTGCTTTGTGAAGCACAGCAGATTGCCGCACGTCAGCTGTTGAAGAAACAGGGTGCGTGCAGAATTGCAGGATGTAAATAGGAAAGCCTCTTCAGGTGCGCAAAGCACGTGTTTGGCAAGTGCATGTGCATAAAGTGTGTGCGTGCGTGCAAAGCGCTCCCACTCAGCCACACCCACTGAACCACTTTGAAACCTACCACTGTACTGTCCTAGAGAATGTAGCTAACTCTTAGTTTCACAAAGCTAATAGTGGCTGTATAATGGTTTTAATATTTGTAAGCCATCCAGAGATGCCTTTAGACGAGATGAAATGACACATAAATCAAATAAATAAATAACCAGTTCCAGGGCATATGGATTCCATATGCAGTAGAGGAGGAAGAAAGGAATAGATATAAAGAGATATAAGATGTTCCCTGAGGATGGGTTCCAGCACAAGTCCAAAAGCTCAGAAGACTAAACCTCTGGTGACCAGGGTGACCAACTCTGATTAGATCCTGCAATAGATATATATGTTGCTGCTCATCTGCTTGTCATTAATAAATACTAATAAATCCTACTGAGAATGAAAGGGGAATAGCGGAAGGATTTTCTTATCTCTGAAGGAGAGGATTTTTCTTTGAAGGTTGTGTACAATAAGCAGAGTATGGTTCTGTTTGTCTTCTGCTGTGCAATTTGAGATACAATTAAACAGAAGCTATGTTCTTCCTTGAAACATCTCAGTGATCTAATTCTTCAAGGAAAATTCTGTGAAAGAAACAAAATGGAAGAATAGTGGGTTGGGTGTTTTGGAAGGATGCACAAAAATAGAGAAAAGAAGAATAGCATATTGAATCTAGTAAATATGAAAAAAATATTGCAAAACATTTTTTTTTTAAAATAGGGGTCTTAACATACGTTTATGTTAACGTTCTCCACTGAGCCAAAGGAAGAATCCAGGATGGGAAGTCACTGGTCTCCTAGCTCTGCAGACCAAGTTGAAAACTGAGGACATACCCCCTGGTAACGGTCCCCAGTTCTTCACTCGGTCTCAGCGTTTTCACACCCCCCTTTAAGGGCTCTGAATAGTTAGGATTGTAGAAGAATATTCACCCCCTAGATAAAGCTTTTTTTCACAGAGAGGCATAGATCAGGTTTGACAGCTAGCTGGCTTGCCAGTTTAGCACTTTCATATTTTCATGCCTTTTTTCTGGTTCGTGTTTTTTTGCTTGTTATTTTTATTTTTTACTTTCCTTGCTGGTGGACTGGGTTTTTTGTTTTGTTTTCTGTTGAAACTGGAGTGGAGGTGACCCTGAGAGCTGGTGTGGCTCCTGGGGTGGGAGCCGGCATCTTATTTAATTTGCCTCCTCCTGATCCACTTTCCCTTGCCTAGGATGAGCCGCAGCTGCCGCTAAGCGCTTCTGTCCCTTTTCGGCGGCAGCGGCCATTTATTTTGTTCGGGGACAATCTTGCAGTTCGTCTCCAGTATTGTCCCTTGGGGGGGTTCTGGCAATCGGGATTAAATCCTGACCCCCCATCCAGTCCCCAGAGCACTGTGGCAGCTGCAAAACACTTAAGTCTGCCTGACAATTGTGGAGCAGCCAGTGCCAGGCTCACAAGCCTCTGACCTGTCAGGGCTTGCTGCAATTCAAAGAGACAGCCATTTTTTCACCTTTTTTTCCTTGACTCGGCTTTTGAATTGTGGAGCTGGGCTGAGCTTACCACTTTGGGTCGCACTAGCCTCCTGAAGTGGTGGACAGCTACTGTGGC
>BHFT01026531.1:0-24706 GCA_004320025.1 Laticauda laticaudata
TTTGGCTTTCACTCTTCTTTCTTTCTTTCTTTCTTTCTTTCTTTCTTTCTTTCTTTCTTTCTTTCTTTCTTTCTTTCCTCCCTATGTCTGTTTTTGTCTTTCTTCTTTCTTTCCTCCCTCCCTCTCTTTTCCTTTCTGTCTGCCTGTCTTTTCTTTCTCTTTCCTCCCTCTCTTCTTTCTTTCTGTCTCTTTCTCTGTGAAGGCCAAAAATAGCCTTCTCAGGCTCGTTCCTTGGCATGCATATTTTCCAATGAGACAAACCGTGAAAGGAAGATCATTTTATTACAATTTGTCAGAATGTTCAGACAAAAGGGATTCCTCTCATGTAAAGAGGGAACCAGGATCCTAAACTTGCTCCCACTTTTTAGACTTAACATAACAAAGAACAGTGAAAGAGGAAAGTTGATTGGACAGCACAAAAGTAATTTCCTTTGCACAGGAAATCAGCTACATGTAGCCAAATATATATCACATATTTGCATCCCATAATACCGTAGCAGGCATGTTCATTAAAATGAGGTCTGGTGTCTGAAGGGGCCTAAATTTTAAGGGAAAAGGTGGTTTGGAGTTCTCGAAAGAGAGTGGGAGCAACCTTTTTCTTATCTGGAGCTGGCCTCCAGCCAGTTTTATCAATTTAGGAATGTTCAAGGCTGATAAACTTGGACATCATTTTAAAAGAGGGAAAAGAAATCAAATTAAAATACAAAGTAACTATGCTTGTTAACAAATTGCAAAAACCCATGTCATTTGCACTTCAGTGTTTTTCTGTCTCTTTCTCATTTCCTTCCTTCCTTCCTTTCTCTTTTCCTTTCTTTCCTTCCTATGTATCTTTCTGTCTCTGTCTTTCTCTTCTTCCTTCCTTTCTCTTTTCTCTTTCCTTTCTTTCCTCCCTGTGTATCTTTCTGTCTGTTTTTCTCTTCTCCTTCCTTTCTCCTTTCCTTTCTTTCCTATGTATCTCTTTCTGCTCTGTTTTTCTGTCTTTCTCTTTTCCTTTCTTCACTCCCTATCTCTTTCTCTCATTCTCTCATCTCTTTTTCAACCCCCCCTCCTTTTGGGGGCCTGCTGCAATTGAGACCCTCCGCCTGGATTACAGCAAGGCTCTTGACCATGTTTGCTTAGCTGCAAAAGAATTTGCTTTTGCCATTTTTCTCTCAAAAGGGAGGAGAATGCTAGGGCACTTCTCCTGGGTGAGAAAATGGCCAAGGAATTCCCTATTGTTGTTTTTGTTCCTTTTGCAAATCTTCTCCTTTAGCTTTCTGCGTGTTTAATCCCACAGGAGGATTTTAGGAGAAATTTCCTTTCAGGGTGAATTTTTAGATTGCAAAGTGTTGCTCTGTGTGTGTGTGTGTGTGTGCGTGTGTGTGTTGGGTGGAGTGGCTTTCAGAATGAGTGGAAAGGTGCACCCCAAAGATTTACCACCTCCCATCACCAGACAAACGCATCACTGAGAAATTTCAGAGAAATCCTTAAGTATCCCAAGGACAAGGTAGAAAAATGAAGATGAAGGTTGGGATTTTTCAGCTGGCAGATATTAAAAAAAAAATGACCCAAACATCTGATTGGATTTCCAGAAATTCTTAGAGAATTTTAATGCACAGGACTGGAGTAATATATGCACAAAACAAAAAACCACCCAGTTTTCTCTGCTTATAATATTCAGAATACAGGTAGTCCTCAACCCACAACAGTTCATTTACTGACTGAGAGTTATGACTGTTTGTCACAGGTTCAACCTTTGGTCATGTAGTCAAAATTCAGATGCTTGGCACTTGACTCATACCATGGTTGAGGTGTCCCTGTGAACTCCTTTTGCAACCTTCTGACAAGCAAAGTCAACGGGAAAACCAAATTCATTTAACAACAGTGTTGCTAACTTATCAACTGCGGTGATTTACTTAATAACTAAAACAAGAGAGGTCGTAAATTTGAGGACAATCGTTCTGACCCAAACCCTTTTCCAATAAAACAAGCACAAACCAAAGGGAACCTTTTAATGATTCTTACAAATCCCCAGTTAAAAGGCTGCTACAAACTAACTTTGATAAGCACGAGCCTCGCCAAAACTATGCAAGGCTGCCAAGAATAACAGATAAGAAATATTTTACAACTCAAGAGTCTTCAAATACAAACTCAGGATACTGCANAAGAATAACAGATAAGAAATATTTTACAACTCAAGAGTCTTCAAATACAAACTCAGGATACTGCAATGTCCACGAGGTTGAGTTTCAAAACGTCTTTGCCCTCTGCAAAGGAGGTCAGTTTCACAGCTGGCTTTTATCTTTTTGAAGGAGGGGCCATTACCTTGCAGCCTTACTCCCCGAATCGCCCGTGCAGCTGCTCATTCCTGCGAACAGCCCTTCATGCACTTGCACTTGGCCCAGGCTCCTCGGGAACCTCCTCATCGCTGTTGCCAGCCCCCACAATCTCTAAAGGCAGTAGTCCACTCCATAGTCCTGGTTCCTCATCTGAGTCCTCACTCTCCTCAGCCATCCACACCTGCTGCTGGCTAACCAGAACAAAAATTCACATAGCAACTGTCTCACTGTCTCAAGGGCAAAATCCAGCTGGGCAGAGCAGGCAAGAGGTAGAACAAGGGAGAGGGAGTTCAGAGGAAGACCCAGGCCCACCCCCTCTTCATCCTAGGGCACTCAGGGAGGAATGGAGAAGAGAGCAATGTGGGTTGTGTGGCTTATGGGGAAGGAAAGGGCCCTGATTCCCTTCATTAGCTGCAGCTGGGAACAGGGTTTACAAAGGGAAGTTGCACACAGCAAGTTGTTGGGAGCAAATCGTGAATTTATTTGGTATTGTCTAGGCTTATCTGGGTTCCTGGCATCTTCCCAACTGTGTGTATTTTGCTGGCCTTTCAAATCTGCAATTCCTTCTCCTGCCCTGTCAAGTTAATCACTGCAGCCTGGTTTGTGTGGATTTTTATTTACAGTTTGTGTGTACTTTGTTTTTGGACTGAATTTCTTCCACTTAAAGGCTGTTCCTGGGAGAGTTTTTCTCCAGCCCAGAATGTAACCAGGACATTGGGGGCAAAGTTGCAGATAATAAAGATAATAAAATTCTTGCTTATTTTGATTGTGTTGCCTTTGTGCCACGGCCCTTTGGGTCATCACACCCAGTAGGCTTTCATATCTGAGGTAGGACTAGAACTTATAATCTCTTAGCGGTTGGCTCAGTCACCTAGCTGGCTCTCATGTTTAAGGCAGGACTAGAATTGTCTATCTCTTGGTGATTGCCCAAGGTCACCCAGCCACCGTTCATTCTTAAGTCAGAACTAGAACTCACTGTCTCCCGGTTTGCAGCCTGGGACCTTAACCACGAGTCCAACCTGGCTCTCTTTTATGATCTCTTACAAATGTTTTTTTTTTTGTATCAGATCTTCCTGCAAACCATTTACAAGTCCTGCCCTTTTGATAGAAGTAACTGGACCATAATGGGATTTACTGTCCTCTTGAGACCCCTATTAAGCACCAACAAATTTGAAATTGGGAGCTGCTGGTCCATCTTGTTATTTGTCGACTCCTGCGCAGTCTGGAAATAAATCCTTGGTGTTTTATTTGGAAAGGCTTACCTACATGGACAGAACCAAAACAATGGGAGATTTCCAATGACAAGCGTCTCCAACTTTGGCCACTTTAAGACCTGTGGATTTCAACTCCCAGAATTCCTCAACCAGTATAGGTGGCTGAGGAATTCTGGGAATTGAAGTCCACCAATCTTAAAGTTAAAGATCTCTGTGGTTCTGGGATGCCCATAAACCTGGTTGCACAAGGGGTTTCCAAACTCTGCAACTTTAACATTTGTGGACTTGGAACTCCCAGAATTTCTCAGCCAGACATGCTAGCTGAGGAATTCTGGGAATTGAAGTCCACAAATCTTATTTCTGGGCTGCTCGTAAATCTGATTGTGCAGAGGTCTCCAGCCTTTGGCCACTTTTAAGAAGTGTGGACTTCAACTCAATTCCTCAGCCAGCAGTATAATCCCAAATAATTCCAATCACTGGGATTCCAGCGAAGAGATGCAAAGAGAGGGGCATTTTTTCAGAGGGCCCTTTAGCTTTGGAGAAAATGGTCTCTTTGTTGGATGCGCCAGCCAGTTGCTATTTGTCAACTGGCAACACAAGTGTGTAAACAGCCGGCATCCAAATGCCCTTTTGAAGCAGCAATTGAAATGACCTTCAGACTTCTTTCCTAGGAATTCTGGAGTTCCTCATCGGGTTTCTTAAGAGCAGTTTCGCTTTCTCATTACACAGCGAGGATAGTCACATTATTTAATATAAATAATAATATATTAATGTAAATAGATATATAACCAGAGACACGAAGTGAACACCTCGTTTCAGTGTTCAAAAGCATGCCATATTTCAAATACAGGTAGTCCTTGTCCAAACAAGAATTCATTTGTCAGGATTCCGGCAATTGCCCTAATTCAGTGGTGGCTAAACTTCTTGGGCTCCTTTGCCAAAAATTGTGTGCGCGTTTGGAATCTCAGGCTCACGTGCCAGCACCCAGAAGGCAATTTGCACGCTCCCCCCCCCACACTCCCTGCACATGTGCATGCAATCCCTCCCCCCGCTGCCACCCCCTTACCTGCACTACACCTCCCTGCTGATTTTCGGCCTGTTTTGAGGCCTTTTTCGGCCTCCCAAAAACTTGAGGAAAGCTTCTGCAGACTTTGCAGGCTGAAAAATGGGCCCGTTTCGTCACTTCTGTTATTTCTGGAAATACCAGAAGTGACGAAACGGCCTGCAAAGCCTCTGGGAGGCTGAAAAAGGCCTCAAACAGGCTGAAAATCAGCTGTGAGACAGGCACATGTGCAGTGAGGTAAGTTTGCCTGCAACTCAAGTGCCAGCACAAATGGCTCTGTGTGCCACAGGTTTGCCATCATGGCCCTAATTAAATCATGAGCCTCCAACCAAGCTTCAAAAGTATCCATAAGATTTATGAGCAGCAACATGTCCAGCATTAACCCATATGAAGTCAACTCCGAGACACATAATTTACTATCACCTATGACCCTATTTCCCCCTCCACCAGCCCCCTGGGTCTGTCATCAATCACATTCTCCAATGAAGGTTTTTCGGGGGCAGAAGATTGTAGCCTAGCTGCAATCTTTGTAAAATAAGCATGGAATGTACTTCTAGTTCTAAACTGCTGTACTGTTTCTTCAGACTTTCCATCCCACCACTTGTTTATGGCAACTCAAAAACAGGCATAGGAATGATTTACGAGTTGACATCATTTAGTTACCATTCCAAGTTACAGCGACACTGAAAAAGTGACTTACAGGTTTCACACTTATGACCATTGCAGCATCCTCCGTGGTCACCCAATCAAAATTCAGATGCTATTTATGACGGGGACAGTATCCTCGGACTATGTGATCCCTTTTGCGGCCTTCTGATCAGCGAAGTCAATGGGGAAGCCAGATTCACTTAACAACTGTGTTAATAATTTAACAGATGCAGGAATTTCACTTAACAAGAGCAGACATGACATGACTCTGGAACCCTGGGCCAGTGGCTGAGCATCTGAATGTTGATCCTGTGACCTTGAAGATTTTACAGTGTTCATAAGTGTGAAAAATGGTCATAAGCCACTTTTGTTCATTGCCTTTATCAGTTTGAATGGCCACTGAATGAACTGTTGTAAGCCGAGGACTGCCTGTCATGGAGATTAAGCTGTTCCTCTTCTTTTCCTAGTCACTAACTGGATATGTCTGACCGGGGGAAAGAACTGGCTGAAGAGGAGGTGAAGAGATATATCTATCGCAACCTAGCCATGTTCCATCGCATCCAAGTGAACCAAATGATCCCCTTGGAATGTTTCACCGAAACAGACCGGGTAATTACATGGATGTTCCCTTCCCCCCTGGACCCTTTGTATAAAAATTGGGGCTGCTGGTAAACATTTTTGAATTGATAGCATTGGCACTTAGACTTACATACCATTTCAGACTGCTTTACTACCCTCTCTAAGTGGTTTACAGAGTTGCATCTTGCCCCCCAACAATCTGGGTCCTCATTTTACCCACCTCAGAAGGACGGAAGGCTGAGAACCTTGAGTTGGTCAGGATCGAACTGCTGGCAGTGAGCAGAATTAGCCTGAAATACTGCTTTTAACCACTGTGCCATAAGGAAGAAGAATGAGAAAGGGAAATAAGAGAGGAAGGAAGGAAGGAAGGAAGGAAAGAAAGAAAGAAAGAAAGAAAGAAAGAAAGAAAGAAAGAAAGAAAGAAAGAAAGAAAGAAAGAAAACTAATAGCACTTATATACTGCTTCACAGACCTCTCGAAGCAGTTTACAGAGTCAGCATATTTGCCCTCAATAATCTGGGTCCTCATTTTACCCACCTTGGAAGGAGGGAAGAATGAGTCAACCTAGTGCCTGGGGAGATTCGGACTGCTGGCAGTGGGCAAAATTAACCTACAATGCTGCATTCTAACCACTGTATCACAAGGAAGGAGAAGGAGAAAGGGAAATAAGAGGAAGGAAGGAAGGAAGGAAGGAAGGAAGGAAGGAAGGAAGGAAGGAAAGGAAGGAAGGAAGGAAGGAAGGAAGGAAGGAAGGAAGGAAGGAAGGAAGGAAGGAAGGAAGAAATAGCAGTGGCATTTACATGCCACTTCACAGTACTTTACTACTCTCTCTAAGTGGTTTACAGAGTCAGCCTCTTGCCCTCAACAATCTGGATCCTCGTTTAACTGACCTTGGAAGGATGGAAGGCTGAGTCAGAATCTTGAGCCAGTCAGGATTGAACTGCTGACAGTGGGCAGACTTAACCTGCAATACTGCATTCGAATCACTGCATCACCAGGAAGGAGAATGAGAAAAGGAATTAAGAGAGGAAGGAAGGAAGGAATAGCAATAGCACTTAGACTTATATATTACTTCACAGGGCTTTACAAGCCCTCTCCAAGTGGTTGCTGAGTGAATCTAGCTTCTCCATTGACCTTAATTATCAGATGGTCACAAAAGGGGATTACATGTCCCTGAGACATAGCAACCATCATAAATGTGGGTCAGGTGTCAGGTTTCTGAATGCAAATCATGTGAGCAGTGGGATGCTACAAAAAAGGTCCTAAGTTAATTTTTCAGTGCCGTTGTAACTTCAAATGGTTACTCAATGAACAGAAAGTCGGGGTCTTTCTGTGTTTGCTGCAGCTCCTGCCCACCTAGCAGTGTGAAAGCCTGCCGCTGTAAGTAGATAAATAGGTGCTACTTCGGTGGGGAAAGTTAACAGCATTCCGTGAGCCTCGGTGTGAAGTCGTCAAAAAAGCCCAACAAAGAATAATCTTTCTGCACCAACTCAGGAAGCTCAAACTGCGCAAGGAGCTGCTGATCCGGTTCTAGGGAGGAATTATTGAGTCTGTCATCTGCCCTCTATAGCTGTCTGGTTTGGCTCTGCAACCCAAGAAGACAGACCCAGACTCCAGAGAGGAATTAGGACTGCAGAAAAACACAATGGCTACCAATCTGCCTTCCATGGGGGACCTGTATATCCTGCAGGAGTCACAAAGAGGGTTGTGAAAATACCAACAGACCCCTCACATCTGGACATAAATTGTTTCAACTCCTTCCCTCAAAATGATGCTATAGAGCCCTGCACACCAGAACAACTTAGAGGCTAGGATGGTATTTTTCCCAAAGGCCATCACTCTGCTAAAGAAATAATCCCCTCAACACTGTCCAACTATTTACAAAGCCGGCATTACTATCACTATTAATCCTCTCATCACTCCTTATCGCCCATCCCCTCCCACTTGTGACTGTATGACAGTAACTTTGTCGCTTGTATCCGTACGATTTTTATTGACTGTTTCCTAGGATGATCTGATTGCTTTTTTATACTCTATGACTATTAAGTGTTGTACCTTATGATTCTTGACGAATGTCTCTTTTCTTTTATGTACACTGAGAGCATTTTCACCAAGACAAATTCCTTGGGTGTCCAATCACACTTGGTCAATAAAGAATTCTATTCTATTTTCTATTCTATTCTAGTCTTTATTCTAATTCTATTTTATTCTTTATTCTATTCTATTACTTATTTTATTCTATTTTATTCTATTTCTATTCTATTCTCTATTCTATTCTGTTTTTTATTCTATTCTATATTCTATATTCCATATTCCATATTCTATATTCTATTCTAGTCTATTATTGTATTGTATTGTATTATATTGTATTGTATTGTATTGTATTGTATTCTGTTCTGTTCTATTCTAGCCTATTCTTTATTTCATTCTATTCTTTATTCTTTTCTTTATTCTATTCCTGTTTGTATTCTATTCTATGCTATTCACATGACCAATGAAGCATCTTTGGACAAATGCTATCTCCCTTGGCTAAAGGATAGAGATGGTGCGATGGGACGGGGGGGAAAGCATTCCCTTTTTACAATTTTTTGTCCTCCCCTCCTTTTTGCAGCAAAGGATCAAAGCCAGCTACACCAATGAAGGAAACAACGAGACCATGTTCCTTTTCTTCCAACACTTGTGCTGCAGGGAAGGCTGGCTGCTGTACTTCATAAAAGCTCTCCGCGAACAACGGATGGGCGACTTGGCTGACAAGCTGGAACGCATCTATCGCGGCAAACTCCTTCGTAAGATGCTTTTTCTCGTCTCACAGATTGTTTGGGGCTCTTTGGAGCAAACAGCTGGCTGTCAGGACTCTGGCAATTCCCCCATTTAAACCATGAGTCTCAGGCCAAACTTCCAAAACTTCAAAAGGATTTATTGGGCGTTAACCTGTCTGGCACTGCCTGGGTGTAGCTGACTCTGAGCACATCATTCAATGTCACCCCTGCATCCCCTGGGTGTATCATAATTCATATTCTCCAATGGGACACATCCATAGCCCAGAGTCATCAATTGTGCTCTCCAGTTAAAATTTTGTATGGCAGAAATTTCAGTCACCTAGTTACTATCTCTGAAAACATTTATGGAATGCGCTTTCGGTTTGCAAGCTGCCGCATTGCTCCCTTTCTTGGCAATTCTAAAAAGACCATAGAAATATTTTATGAGTTGACATTTGGCTTTGCAAGGTTGGCATCTTTGGGACCTGCCCAAAGCCCCCCTTTTCTTCCCCCCAAAAAAGAAGGTCCGGGAAAACTTTGGAGGTCTCCAATAATTAAACCAAGGCGAAGGTGAAGTCAAATTTTGTTTGTCCCTAAAACATTTGTCTTCTATGGTATCCGAAACTGCGATACAGGTAGTCCTCGACTTATGACCACAATTGGGAGCAGAATTTCCATGGCTAACTGAGGCAGTTGTGAAATGAGTTGCACCCCATTTGACAATATTTATTTTTTGGCTGTGGTTGTTAAGAATAACAAAGTTGGAAGGGACCTTGGAGATCTTCTAGTCCAACCCCCCTACTCAAGAGGAGCCCCTTGGCCATTTCAGACAAGTGGTTGTCCAGTCTCTTCTTGAAAATCTCCAGTGATGGAGCAGCCACCACTTCTGATGGCAAGGAGTTCCACTGGTTAATGAGTGTCAGTCAATTTCTCCTTAGTTTTAGATTGGTTCTCTCCTTGGAAAGATTTCTCTCTCGAAGAGATGTTTCTCTAACTGGCAGGAATAGTTAACACCCAAGAAGATAGGCTTAAGATCCAGATGGATCTTGACAGACTAGAATCCTGGGCCATATCTAACAAAATGAAATTCAGTGTAGAGAAAAGTAAAGTCCACTTAGGCAAGAAAAACCAAAAGAACATACATAGACTGGGTGAAACCAGGCTCAATAGCAGGAACTGGGAGAGGATATTGGAGTCTTAGTGGACAACCAGCTAAATGGGAGCCATCTATGTGCAGCAGCAGCTGCCAAAAAAGCTAATGCAATCCTAAATTGCATTAACAGAGGGATACAATCCAGATCAAGGGAGGTACTAATACCGCTCTATAAAGCCTTAGAAAGGCCACACCTAGAATACTGCATCCAGTGTTGGTCACCTACTATAAAAAAAGATGTTGAGATGTCACCTACTATAAAAAAAGTCCAGAGAAAAGCAACAAAGAGGATTAGGGGACTAAAACATATGAAGAATGGTTGCAGGAACTGGGCATAGCTAGTCTAAGGAAGAGAAGGACCAGGGGAGACAGGAGAGCAGGGTTCAAATATTTGAGGGGCAGCCACAGAGAGGAGGAAGGGGTCAAGCTATTTTCTAAAGCACCCAAAGGCCAGACAAGGAATAATGGATGGAAACTGGAGAGATGAACAAGGAGAGATTCAACCTGGAAATAAGGAGAAACTTTCTGACAGTGAGAACAATCAACGGAACAGAAGTTGCCTCTGGAAGTTGTGGGACCTTCATCACTTGAGACTTTCAAGAAGAGATTGGACTGCCATTTCTCAGAAATGGTGTAGGGTCTCCCGCTTGAGAGGGGGGTTGGACTAGATGACCTACAAGGTCCCTTCCAACTCTAATTATCTGTTATCTGTTATGCAAGAAAAGCCATAAGGACACATATAGACTGGGTGAAACCAGACTCAATAGCAGTAACTGGGAGACGGATCTTGGAGTCTTTGTGGGCAACCAGTTAAACATGAGCCAGCCGTGTGCAGCAGCAGCCAAAAAAGCCAATGCAATCCTAAATTGCTTTAACAGAGGGATACAATCAAGATCAACGGAGGTACCTGAAGTCTATGAAGTCTTAGTAAGGCTGCACCTAGAGTATTGCATTCAGTTTAAAATCTGAAGCTCTGTGTTGAATTTGTGCTCCGTTTTGGCCTCGTATAATGAATTGGAAATTTAGTTGTTGGCATTTCAAGGAAGATAAAGGTGGGTGCTTATCAGACTTATCCTGAAGGACTTTGGCAGACTTACATGGGACTATTTACAAACTGTTGGAGACTCATTACAGGCTGTGAATGACTAAAATTCCCAGCCGTTGAAATAAAGAAAAAAGGTTTTGGAACAAACATGTATTTGTTAGTGTGTCCATAAGCCTTGGTCAAAACATTATGGGCTCAAGGGATGGTAGTAAGTCGAGGACTGCCTGTATGTGGGGAAGATTTTGGGAGACCCAAATAAGGGATACCTAGGCCAGTGGTGGCTAACCTTTTTGGACTCCTGTGCCAAAAATTGTGCGTGCACTTGTGCTCGCGTGCCAGCACCCAGCAGGCAATGTGTGCGTCCCCTCAATAACCTCCCCCTGCCCCTTTACTTGCACTGTGCCTCCCAGCTGATTTTCGGCCCATTTGAGGCCTTTTTCAGCCTGCCAGAGGCTTGAGGGAAGCTTGTGCAGCCTTTGCAGGCCAAAAAATCAGCCCGTTTCGTCACTTCCGGTATTTCTGGAAATATAAGAAGTGAGGAAATGGGCCTATTTTTTGGCCTACAATGGCTTTCCTCATTCTCTGGGAGGCCAAAAAAGGCCTCAAACAGACCAGAAAATCAGTTGTGAGGCATGCGCATGTGCAGTGAAGTAAGTTTGCCTGCGGCTCGTGTGCCAGCACATGCCTCTGAGTGCCACAGGTTCACCGTCACAGCCCTAGACAATGGTCAGATAAGAGGCAGCATAGCCCTGAGCGGGATAATGGGTGGGGAAGGAGGTTCATCAGAGATTCTCCTGAGTTTCTTGGGTTGTAAACGAGATGGAAGAATTGTACTTCTGAATTATACTTGCAAAATTCTGCTAATGTAGTTTTACAATACAGGTCGTCCTCGACTTACAACCACAATCAAGGCCAATTTATTCCTGTTGCTATGTGAGATTAACAACTCTCCCGCTTTGCAACACGAAATTTGAACAGAAATGCCCTGGTTTTGCGACCTTTCTTCCCACCCATGGCGAAGCGAATTGTTGCCGTTGTTCAATGAGGAACGCGGTTGTTAAGAGCTTCCCCCTTGACTTTGCTTGTCTCAGGAGGTCGAGGAGGCCATGGCGTGGCTCCCTGGGAAACACTGCGACTGTGATAACTGTGAGGCGATTGCCAAGCAGCTGAATTTGGATCGTGGGATTGTGGGGATGGTGCAACCGTCGTAAGTGCAAAAAACCATCCTAAGCTACTTCGAATGGTCACTAAACAGACGGTTGTAAAGCCGAGGACTATCTGTAAAGTAGAATTAGGTCAACTGGTGGCATTTCCTATCTGGTCTGCCTGGTAGGGCTGATACTGCATCCTTTCCCTCTCTCTCTCTCTCCCCCACATGTAATGCCCGCCTGCGTGCAACAATAACATCCCCCAGCCCCGCTAAGGACCCCTCCAGCANTCCCTCTCTCTCTCTCTCCCCCACATGTAATGCCCGCCTGCGTGCAACAATAACATCCCCCAGCCCCGCTAAGGACCCCTCCAGCAGCTCCAGCACCCACAGCTGACAATCGGCCTTCGGCTCCACCTCCCAGGTCTGAAATGAATGAGCACAGTCCTCCTGAAAAGCTTGTTGCCCAAGCCCTTCCCTGGTCTTCCTCGCGATTGGCCACTTCATCTGCCAATCTGCCCCCCCAGGATATGGGGGATTACCGGACTCCCATTCAAGAAAACAGCCTTCCGGTATGTATCCATGTCTGTGTGTATGAAGGCATGCATGTATGCATGCATGTATGAAATTTATTTGGTGCTCATCTTGCTTGAGGTGACTATGGGCAATTTTTTTATTTTTTAAAATCCCATGGGAACACTAGCTCCTTCAGTCAGATTATATATTTATTCTATTCTATTCTATTCTATTCTATTCTATTATATCATATATTATATATTGTATTGTATCATTTATTATAGTATACTATACTATATTATATTATATTATATTATTATAATTTTTCTATTATACGCTATTCTATGTTATTCTAATATATATCGTATATATTATTTATCTGTGATGGAAAACCTATGGCATGTGTGCCAGAGGTGGCATGCAGAGCCATTTGTGCTGGCATGCGAGCCCCAGGCAAACTTACCTCACTGCGCATGCGCGTGCCTCCCAGCTGATTTTCGGCCCATTTGAGGCCTTTTTCAGCCTCCCAGAGGCTCGAGGGAAGCCTCAGCAGCCTTTGGAGGCCAAAAACTAGGCCTGTATTTCTGGAAATACCGGAAGTGATAAAACGGGCCCATTTTTCGGCCTCCAAACTCTGCAGAGGCTTCCCTTGAGCTTCTGGGAGGCCGAAAAAGGCCTCAAACGGCCCGAAAATCAGCTGGGAGGTGCAGTGCAGGTAAGGGGGTGGTTTGGGGGGGGAATCGCGCACGCGCGTTGGGGTTGTGGAAGCTCCACACATTGCACACACGCAGTTTTTGGCACAGGAGCCCAAAAAGGTTAGCCACCGCTGTTATATATCATATATATTTATTATATATTATATATAGTGCATTATTATATATATTATACATGTTGTATTATACATGTATTATATATTATACATTGCTCAAAAAAATAAAGGGAACACAAAAATAAGACATCCTAGATCTGAACAAATGAAATATTCTTATTAAATTCGTCATTTATTACATAGTTGAATGTGCTGACAACAAAATCACACAAAAATTAGCAATGAAAATCAAATTAAGCAATCCATGGAAGTCTGGAGTTGGAGTTACACTCAAACTTAAAAGTGGAAAAAAACACCACAGGCTGATCCAACTTTGATGTCATGTCCTCCCTTAAAACAAGGTCAGAATGAGGCTCAGTAGTATGTTGGCCTCCATGTGTCTATGTGGCCTCCCTACAAGCGCCTGGACCTGGCTCCTGATGAGGGGGCGGATGGTCTCCTGAGGGATCTCCTCCCACACCTGGACTAAAGCATCCCCCAACTCCTGGACAGTCTGTGGTGCAACGTGGCGTTGCTGGATGGAGCGAGACATGATGTCCCAGATGTGCTCAGTTGGATTCAGGTCTGGGGGAACGGGCGGGCCAGTCCGTAGCATCAGTGCCTTCGTCTTGCAGGAACTGCTGACACACTCCAGCCACATGAGGTCTAGCATTGTCTTGCATTAGGAGGAACCCAGGGCCAACCACACCAGCATATGGTCTCCCAAGGGGTCTGAGGATCTCATCTCGGTACCTAATGGCAGTCAGGCTGCCTCTGGCAAGCACATGGAGGGCTGTGCGCCCCCTAAAAGAAATGCCACCCCACACCCACTGTCAAAACAGTCATGCTGGAGGATGTTGCAGGCAGCAGAACATTCTCCACGGCTCTCCAGATCTGTCACGTCTGTCACATGTGCTCAGGTGTGAACCTACTTTCATCTGTGAAGAACACAGGGCTCCAGCGGCAAATTTGCCAATCTTGGTGTTCTCTGGCAAATGCCAAATGTCCTGCACGGTGTTGGGCTGTAAGCACAACCCCCACCTGTGGACGTCTGGCCCTCATACCACCCTCATGGAATCTGTTTCTGACCGTTTGAGCAGCCACATGCACATTGGTGGCCCGCTGGAGGTCATTTTGCAGGGCTCTGGCAGTGCTCCTCCTGTCCCTCCTTGCACAAAGCGGAGATAGCGGTCCTGATGCTGGGTTGTTGCCCTCCTATGGCCTCCTCCATGTCTCCTGATGTTACTGGCCTGTCTCCTGGTAGCGCCTCCATGCTCTGGACACTACGCCGACAGACACAGCAAACCTTGCCACAGCTCGCATTGATGTGGCCATCCTGGATGAGCTGCACTACCTGAGCCACTTGTGTGGGTTGTAGACTCCGTCTCATGCTACCACGAGAGTGAAAGCACCACCAGCATTCAAAAGTGACCAAACCATCAGCCAGAAAGCATAGGAACTGAGACGTGGTCTGTGGTCACCACCTGCAGAACCATCCTTTACTGGGATGTCTTGCTAACTGCCTATGTTTTCCACCTGTTGTCTATTCCGTTTGCACCAGCATGTGAAATGGATTGTCAATCAGTGTTGCTGTCTAAGTGGACAGTTTGATTTCACAGAAGTGTGATTGATGTGGACTTACATTGTGTTGTTTAAGTGTTCCCTTTATGTTTTTGAGTAGTGTATATATACAATATTACATCATTAAAAATATTATACTATTATTTTACATTATTATTTTATTTTGTATTGTTTTGATTCTGCCTTTTTTATTTTTACAGGTGGCTTTCATGCCTAAGGCAGAATTAGAACTCACCATCTCCTGGTGATTGACCTAAAGTCACCCAGCTAGTTTTCATGCCTTAGGCGGGACTACCACTCACCGTCTCCTACTTTTGGGCCTACTGCCTTAACCAGTAGATCAAACTGGCTCTCATTGCCAGTTCTGTGCCTCAATCTCGCTCGCGTGAGAGACAGGAATCCTATCATCCCTAGGCTGGTGGGTTTGTTCCTTTATAGTAGCAGCCCCCAAATCTTTGGGCAGCGTACAATATAATCAATATGTAAACAATGTATAACATTAACTGAAAATCAGCAATAATTTCCTCTTTTTTTTTTTTTTTTCANTTTTTTTTTTTTTTGCAGACCCCAGACAATGGAGCCAAGCCAGGTTTCTCCTCCATTTCTGATGCCAATTCAGCGTCTAACATCGGAGCGGCTGTCAGAGGAGATAGAGCGATTGAATCTCCAGATCAGTATCCTTTCGAAGTGTCTGAATCAGTCCCGGGCCCCGTGGAAGAGAGACTGATTCACTCCCTAAGAATTTCAAACTTGGCTGCAGGTAGCATGGAGCAGAAGTGGGACAGATGCCTGCATCACCCAGTGACGGTGAAAAATGGGTGTTTTGGGAATGCGCACCACCCAGAGGATAGTGGAACTGGTTCAGCATTGCCCACCGGCGCTTGTGGTAATCAGCCAGAAGAGGATTATTACTCGAGCAATATTGTCTCGTTTGCTTTGACCAATCCGGGAGAGGATTCGGCGATTGATCAGAAGATCCATGTTCTCCGAGGCGATCAAAAGCAGGAAAATCCACCTGTTGTGTCCAGTCTACAAAGTCGCTTGGATGCCCCGAGGAACTATCTCCCAGGTGAACAGCTGGGTGCAGACTCCAAAGAGGAAGTTCACATAAGTCTCCCGCACAAGAGTTGAGGGTATCCTGTCTTGATTTGAACAACCAGGTTGCCCCAATGTTGTTAGCCTATATCAATGGTCCCCAACTTTTCTGGCTTGGCGGCCTGCCGGGGGGCAGAGAGCAAGAGAGGATAGTTCCATGTGGGTAGCAGGTGGGCACGGGTGAACGCACACCACTCCATTTATGTGAGCGGTAGGCACACAGCCTCACCCATCGCTTGTACAGTCCGGTTGTGGCCCGCTGGTGGCTGATGGAGCTGGCTGGAGAGTTGGGCAGTAGTGAGAAGGTTGGGGGAGAACCCGGGCCCGTCCTGGAGATGGAAGAAGGCTCAGATGAGGGCTCTGCATCAGGCAGAGATGGGGCCAGGGCAGGCCTGGCAGTCATCTGCTGCCTTTGGGCTCAGGCAGCATTGAGTGGGAGAGCTTCAGGATCCGGTTCCCAACCTGCACATGCACAGAGCTGCCAAAGGAAGGCACAATTAAGAACTCAGGGTTGACATGGGAGTCAGACCATCGGTGGATGATGAATGGCCCCTCCCATCAGGATTAAAAGAAGAGTAAAAATGGAGGGTTTTTTTTTTTGCTCATTCATTTGTTTGTTCATTCCAGCCTTGTGCAGATTTGTCTGTATAACTCAGCCTTCCCTGTCAGCACTGAGTGTGGAACTATTTACCGGGCAGCGTTCCAGGATTGATAAAGGCCTGAGCTCGTTAGTCTACCTTCACAAGACTGTGTGCCAAGACGTTGGCTGTCTGTGAATGAAATAAATTCACATTCATGTAATAAAAGAAGTTGTTTTTTCCCTGGAACTCAGAATTGATGTAGTACTTTTTGGGGAGGCCTAGGACTGAACACCGGTTCCAAACGGGCCACGGCCTGGTAGTGTGCAACAGCCCGTAAGTTGCGGACTCCTGCCTTATGTGCTTGCAAGTTGTCACAGTCCTTGACTCACAACTGCAATTAAGACCAGAATTTTGGTTCCTATGCCACGCGCAGCTTAAGGAAATTGTGTCCAATTTTACAACTTTTAATTCCTCAATACATGCCAGGTTGCCAAGTGACTGTGAGGATGTTGCAACAGTTGTAAGGGTGGAAAACCAGTCCTAAGTCATTTTTTCCAGTCTGTTGTTAAGTTTGAACATTCACTAAATGAAGAGTTGTTAAGTCGAGGATGATAACCTGTGGTTGTTTGTGCTAAATGTAGTGCTACAGTGAGTTCGATCCTAGGAAGAGGCTAATATTTGGAATAGACTCTCCTGCTTGAGCAGGGGGTTGGACTAGATGACCGAGGTCCGTTCCAAGTCTGTTACTCGATGTTTGGTGTTTAGTGTCATGCTGTTTGAACGGCTCAGAAAACGCACGACTTGTACTTTTGTCACTGGTGTGCAACTAAATTGTGCTGATGTTGTTTCTGTGCAGCTTCTCAGGGGTCACCCGAAAACCAGACACAGCTCTTTACAGATCCTCCAGCGAACGGTGCCCGGTCGTCCCTTAAGCCTTTGTTTCCAGTCCCCGACCCTGAACGTCTTCCGCCTTCAGATTTGGACGGATCCTCTTCCATCGAAAGAAAGTTGCCAAAGCCTCGTAGGGATGTTTCAGCTGCTGGAGGCGATGGTCCCTCGGGTGACTTTAAGCTTCCAGTGGAAGAGAAAATGGCAGAAACCACCGGAACAGGTGGCTTGGCAGGGAGGTCGCAGTGGGTAAGTTTGGGAGGAAGAAACAGGGGGATGATGGAAACTGAGGCTGCCCCAAGAACAGGAAGGGGGAAACCTGCAGGAAGGTCAATACGAGGATGTAGGAAGCGACGGGCAGTCTTCGCCTCTCAGCCGCTTCTTTCGTGATGGTTCTGAGTTAGAACTGCTCTTATGAAATGTGATTTACGACTAGTCCTGGCCCTTGCAGCTGTGGCAACACCTTCACGGTTATGAAGTCAAAATTTGGGCCCTTGACAACCAGCATGTATTTGCAGTGATTGTGGTGTTCCCAGGTCATGTGATCACTATTTGCAACCTTCCCAGGCAGCTTCCAACAACCAAAGTCAATGGTGGACGCTGAATCCACTTAACAATTGCATGATTCACTTAACAATTGCTGATTCACAATAACATGTCAAGGCTCCAACAATCCACCCCCATTCAAATCATAAATCTCTAGTCGCATCTCTCAGAGTAAAAAAAAAATGATTTATTAGGAGTGACCATGTCCGTGTTTCCTGGTTGCAGCTGACACTAAAATACATCATTCATTTCCCCCTTGACCCTGGTCTTCCCCCTACCCCCTGGATGTATATTCTCCAATGAGACACATCTATAGCCAAGAGTCATCAATCATGCTCTCCAGTAATAATCTTGCTTGCCAACAGATTTGGCTGCCATGGCAATTATCTGAAGCATTTAAGGAATGTACTGCTTTCCCCACTCCCTTTCTGCTGGGAAGACCAAAGTATTTTTTTTAGTTGACATAACCATTGCAAAATAAGGTCCTAAAATTCATTGCTTCCTGATAGCTAGACCAAACTCATCCAGCTGGCTTTCATGCCTAAGGCAGGACTAGAACTCACCATCTCCTGCTTTGTAGACCCTGACTTTAACCACTAGACCAAACTGGTTAATATTTATGGTCCATCTGTTGAGCTGTTTAACATTCTCTTGGTGAATTCCAGTACAATGAATGTTTACTCAGATAGCCTTATTTATTTACAGTCTTAGATTTCTCTCCCACTTTTACCTCTGGGAGCTTTATGAAAGTCCCTTGTTGCAAGAATCCTGTAAGGTGGATGAATTAGCCTGGGAGTCCCAAAGGTGCTTTGTCAAAAGGCAGCCGGTCTTTCTTTTTTCTTGAAGAGGTTTTGCTTCTCATCTGAGAAGCTTCTTCAGTTCTAAATAAATGGTGGAGGATGGAAGGATTTCTATTCCTTGCTGTCATCTTTCCATTCTTCACCATTTAGTTAGAACGGGTGTCAAATTTCATTGAGGGCCACATCAGGGCTGTGGTTGACCTTGGGGGGACAAGGGGGCGTGGCTGACTGGGTGGGCATGGCCAGCTTGATGCCACTCCCGAAATTGCTGGTATATTCCCACTTTGCATTGGGTAGGCTGGGCGGAAGTGATGTGGGTAGACTGGCTCAAAGCAACGGGGCCGGCCCCTTACATTTTCCAGGACAGCCCCACAGGCCGGATCCAACCGCATCGTGAGCCAGATTTGGTCCACAGGCCTTGAGTTTGATACCCCCTGAGTTAGAACCAAAGAAGCTTCTTGGATGAGGAGCGAAATGATTATAAGGGAAAACAAACCCTGTTTGCAGAGGTGGTATTCAGCCGGTTCGGACCATTGCTGGAGAACCAGGAGTGGACATTTTGAGAAGTTCGGAGAACCGGCAAATCCCACCTCTGACTGGCCCCGCCAACCCCATCTCTTCTCTGCCTCCTATCGATTCCCAACTGATTGGCTGGGTCTTCTTTGGTTGCCCTGCACAGGAGAACAGAGCTGGAAAGTAGGTTAGTGGGGTGGGGAGGGAAGGGAAGGGGGATTTTGCAGTAACCTTCTCCCAGGAGTGGGGTGAGAATGGACCAGAGGTAGTATTCAGCCAGTTCAGACCACTGCTGGAGAACCGGTAGCAGAAACTTTGAGTAGTTCAGAGAACTGGCCAATCCCACCTCTGACTGGCCCTGCCAACCCCATCGATTCTCTGCCTCCCATCGAGTCTCAGCTGATCGGCTGGGTCTTCTTTGGTTGCCCTGCATAAGAGGACGGAGCTAGAAAGCAGATCAGTGGAGTGGGGAGAAAATGGGGATTTTGCAGTATATCCTTCTCCTGACATGCTCACCAAGCCACACCCACAGAACTGGAAGTAAAAAAAATTGAACACCACCACTGCCCAGTTGCCTTTTGAAAAAGCATCGTTGGGACAACCATGACCTCATGACGGAGAATCTCCACAGAGAATTATTAGCATGGGCATTTATCTCACCTCTTGTCATGTGTCCTTTAGGGGATGGAGCCTCGGTCTTCAGCTGTTGGGGACCTCAAGAGAGACGGCCGCATCTTTCACAGCAACTGTAGTGAGAACGATCTGCCTTCCAAACCGGGGATTCTGTCTTCAGATCTTGCCGCAGAGCCCAGCAAGCTCAGCTCAGATGATGCTGGAGAGACCAATATGTATTCTGGGTCATCAGAAAGATTACGCATGAGCATGAGTGACAGCGACCCCATTTTGATGAGTGAAAACAGCTCATCCAGCCATTCCATCCCGAGCAACTGGGCGAGCGTTGCTGTTGGCGCTACTCTTCCACCCGAGGTTGGCACTGATGAAGAAGACACGTCCTTCAGGAGTCACCACCTGCTCATGGAGAAGAATCCAAGTATGGATCTCATGGAGGTTCCTAAGGATGGGGCCTTTTTGCAATGTTCCCCAAGGGCTTTCCCAGATTCAAAATATGATGGTCAACCATTGAACAAAGCCAAGGATCCCCAGGCGGGCCCTTCTCTCCCAGAGAAGAAAGTTGAGATTTATGAAGCCACTTCAGATTACTTTTGGATGGTTGTGGTGGGATTTGGTCTGGCGCTTCTGGCAAGTGCTGCTTTTGTGCTGTATAAGAAGAAATAAGCACCGGAGTGACCGATCGGTTGTTGACCGAACTGAAATTCACACCCAGCCACCGTCTCTTCCTACCGTTGCTTGATCCTCTACGGAAGGGAAGCACAAGGGAACTTGCTTTCTTTAGATCGCTTTCCATCACCAATGCGTGATACTCCTGCAAGTGTTGAACTCTTATCCTCACAACATGCCTTGCTCATTTTCACTACTCTGCCTTTGGGTCACTAATGACGTCTTTTGATGCAGGTTTATTTTAGATTGGTCAGTTCAGTGGCCTATTCCCCCCTCCAAATAGTCAAGCAGATCAGATCTAGGACTTTTCTCAGAAATTACAGGAAAACAAAAATCTGGACATTAAAGCAAAATCCTGACCGATCGCTTCCACATAGTTGGTGAGGGAATTGCAGGATCTCGGCGGAGTTTCTTTTTCTCAAAAAAAGGTCATATCGCAAAGAATACACTGGCTGACGTGGAGGAGTGACCGGCTCCTGATTTCAGTGAGTAGGTCTCTTTGATGTGGCTTAGAAAAGAAAAATTTAGCAAGCAACATCTTCACTATGTCCTGAATACGATGTTCTTTGGGTATGCAATATGTTGTTGCTGTATCCTTAGAAATGAGCGTCCAGTTCTTCAGCTCGTTTTTTTCTGGAATTAACATCCGCTTAGGGAATTTAGGGGAAAGCAGTGGACTTCACCGAACTGTTTGGGAATCCTTGTTCTACCTTTTCTGTTTCTTGGAAAGGAAAAGCATTAGAAGTTTGTTCTACAATTATTACAGGATCACCCTGTAACTCGGATTGATGCCTTTTGGAATTATATCCATTGATGTCAGTGGAAACGGGAAATTCTTCATTCTGTTCTTTGCGGATGTTATTTTTTCTTCTGCAGAAGAGATTAAGGTGTCATCTTTGGAAATTTGTTTATTCCTGGTCATTAAATGACACGTAGTCCTCGATTTAAGGACTGTAATGAAAGATGATAGATTGGGATTAGTTTACTTGCAGCGTTCCTGTGGTCGAACGGTCATAAGCAGGGGTGGGCCTCAAATAATTTAACAATCGGTTCTATAACTGGTTGCTGAGAGGGCATGGCCATGGTGGGCATGGCCTAGTCCACCTCCTGCACTACCCTGGAAGCAAAAATGAGCCACGGGGGAAGGCCATTTTCGCCCTCCCCGGGCTCTGGAGACTCTCTAGAGGCCAGAAATGGGCTCGTTTCTGGCCTTCTGGAACTTTCGGAAGGCCTGTTTTTCGCCCTCCCCGGGCTCCAAAGGTTTTCCTCGAGCTTCCAGGAGGGCGTAAATGCCTCCCCAGGCTCTGGAGGCTCTCTGGGCCTTCTGGAACTTCCAAGAGGCCTGTTTTTCACCCTCCCCGAGCCTCTGCATGGGCCTTGCATTTACTTGTGATCCAAAACAGACCAAGTGGGGACTCCTGGCAGGGGAGGGGCAGGGTGTGATGGGTGGGGCCAGCCAGGGGTGGGGTTTGCTGAACTGGTCATAAAATTAACAACCGGTTCACCTGAACCGGTGTAAACCAGTAGCAGCCCACCCCTGGTCATAAGGCAAGGACTACCTGGTACCCAAGGTGACCAGATTCCACCCTGCTGAGAATTTGGGAAGACATGAAGGCTTTGTTGCTTGCCTTTGCTTAATGAGCAAGTTTTCCTAAAAACGAGAAGCAGGCTGGCTCGGAAATTCTGGGAACTGAAAGCCGCAAATTGCTAAGTTTTAAGAAACACTGATTCAATGTGTTAAGTGTACCCATATATGTACTGTTTCCCCAGGAGTTAATCAGGGTGTGTCCATTCACACGATTATGGTTCCCTTTTTTTAAAGTAGCATTTTCTTTCTACTTCTGACAGATAGTCAACCCAAGTTCTAGTTTTCTTACATTATTTCTTTCCAACATTCTGTAGCGTTGGGAAAATTAAAGCACTGAAGCTTCCGAATCGAATAACTTTCTTTCCGGTCATTAACCAGGAGAACGAAGGGGAAGGGGGGAATAGTTTTAAAATATCCAGGACATTCAGAAATAAATGAGGAGTGATGCATAGAAAATATGCTAAAAAAGCTTCATTATTATTAGCTTAAAACTAAGCTAAACTCTAGAATTATAGATCCCCTGGCAAAATGATAGAGCCCTTGACAATACTGAGAATTCCTATTAGTGTTCCTTCCCATTCTTCCCACTATACCTGCTCACCAAACTGGTCTTTCATGTGCTGATTAAAAAAAAGTTATTGGTTGAAATATGTGTCATTATTTCATTCATCCCAGTTTAATTTCCAGATTGTTTATTTTGTTTGTGACAACAAGCAGTTGTATTGATGAATTTTGGATGGGTGAGAGCAATGGAATCTCCAATGGTACAGATATATATGCGAATAGTAATTTTGTAGAGAATCCTCGGACTTCATTTTGCTATAGTCGAAAAGTGGGGAACTATGGCTCAGAAAGTCTGGGAGTTGAAGTCCACAAGCCATAAATAAAGGGGCCATAGTCCCCCATCTTTTGACTATTGTCACTTAAATTCACCCAAAGTATTGATTTGGAAATGGGCATTCATCGTGTACTTTCATTCCTAATTTTCTGTGAAATTTTGATGGATCCCCAAAGCAGTGTTCCACTTGTATATTTTTTTCAAACCACATTTTTTCCCCATCAACAAACTCACTGTGACTTGTTCCTTGAAATCTCAGCAACAACTATTGTTCCCATTTCAGTAGGAAACTTAACAAATCATGGATGTTTGTTTGGTATGAGAAGTAAAATAAGCCGCCTTATTCATGAATTCATGGAACAATCATACTTGTTCATTTATCAATCATAACTCATTTACCAATTCACAATGCAATAATTTTACCCAGCATATCCACTCCAAATCATAACTCATAAACTACAGTGGTGAATTATCTATGGCCAGTGGTGGGATTCAAATAATTTAACAATTGGTTCTGAGGAGGCTGCTTTCCCTTTCTTCTCCCTGCTCCTCCTCCTCCTCTTCCGCTGGCTGTTCCATTTCCTGTTTCTCCAGTGCCATGCTGGGGACACTGGCCCACCCAGCACTTCCCAGATGCCCTCATTTCCCCCAAGCATTTCTTTGCTGACCTGATTTCCAGCTCTTATTGCATTTCTCGCTGTCGTGTGCAGGGAAACAAAAGTTTGTGAGCCTAAAAAAAAAAGTTCAATCAACATGATTTCTAGGCATGAGGTGAACTTAAGCCCCAACCCCAAAATTGAGGCCTATTCAAATCATGCGTTTCCCCGCCATTTCTCACATCGTTTGTTAGAACTACACGAGGTGAAGAGAAATGGGGGGGAAGGGCGGGGGGGTGGGGAGNGGGGGGGGGGGGGGGGGAGGAAACTTGCCTTGAGGAGGGCCCTGCAGGGAGCCGAGGCGAGAAGACCCCGATAGCCGATAGAAGCTCCCGAAGGCAGAGTCCCCAGCCGCTTCAGGGCATGGCGTGGCTGCCTGTGTCCCCTCACCTTTAGGCAGTCTCTTTCGGGCGATGGAAGCTCCCAAGTGCAGTCACCAGCCACTTTGATCGATCGGCTGGTAGAAGCGGCCTCGGGGCAAGCGCACACACACACACACACACACTCCCTTCGCCACGAAGCCGCTTCTATCGCCAGACAAAAGCTCCCTTGAAGGCAGAGTCCCCAGCCGCTTCGGGGTGAGGCCTGCCTATGCATCAGGTTCCCAACTGCAAACTCAATGCAACTGCAAACTCAATGCATATCAGACAACCCCAAGATTCCCGCTGCATTTCTGTTTCCTGAGCCAGCCATTCTTCTTCGTCCCCTCAAATAGCCCTCTTCCCCCCCCCACCTCGATTTCCCACTGCAACCATTTGGATTGCAGGAGCGTCGCTAAAGAAGCTTTTTCTTACGATGTTACAGAGCACCTGATTGTGACATCGAACATGTGAACAAGCTAAATTCACTACTGACATGTGCAGCATCCTGCCCACATGCTTTTATCTTTCTTGGTGACTTCAATCTACCTCATATTGACTGGAACCTAAATAAATGTACAACTGAACCCACACACGCAACCTTCTACAATGCTGTTACAAACCTGGGGCTGGAACAACCAACAACACTAGACTAAACAACTGCCTCGATCTCATCTTCTGCAATAGTTTGAATTTAATTTACGGAATACAA
>BHFT01026532.1:0-24519 GCA_004320025.1 Laticauda laticaudata
TAGACAAACTAATAGCCAAGGGGTGCTTAGACCTGTGGACCATGCCAAGTGGGAAACCTATTGTCAACCATAAAAAACCTGACCCAAGGTCCATTAGAATCTGTGCTGACTATAAGGGACTTACCCTGAACACGCTTTTACAACAACCGCATACCCGGTGACAGTAGTCCAGCATTTGCTTCACTCTCTGGAAAGGCAAAGTTTGCTAAAACTCGACTTGGCCACAACCTATCACAACTGGCCAGTGCGACCCAAGAAACAGCAGAAGCACAGGACATAAGTTCACCATAAGGGGGCGCATTCAAATGTCACCGACCTCCAATTTGGATAAGCGTGGCCCCAGGCGTTGTCCAGAGTTTGATGGAACGCCTCCTAAATGGCTACAAGGAGTCGTTCCCTATTTTCGACGACGTCCTAATCTCGGCCAGAGACAAAACCTCAATAAGAAACAGACTCAAAGAAGTATTAACAAATTTAGGGGAATCTGGCCTCAAGGCTAAAAAGAGAAAAATGCCTGCCTAATAAAAGAATAGCGTTCGAATTCCTGGCTATTCAATAGACGGAGAGGTATCCACCCCCACAGACAAAAACAGTTAAGCAACTCAGAGAAGACACCTGAACAAGGAAACAAAAACCGGAACTACAAGCATTTTTAGGACTTAATTAATTTCTATAATGTGTTCCTGCCAACAAGGCAGGAAACACATTAATAAAACATTATAATAATATAATAATATAATAATAATATATAATATATAATATTATAATATTATATTATATATAATATAATATTATATTTTTAATATAACTAAAACAAAAACATAGCCAGAACCGTTTGCCACGGTCTGTTTAGACAAGAAGGCAATAATTGGACTTGGGGTACAAAGGAAAAAAAAGATTCCAAAATCATTAAAAGCTTTGTAACATCAAACAAACGTTCTTCATCAATTAGCACAACTTGCCATTAGAGTGACCTGCGACGCCTCAACCATACGGGCAGTAGGTGCCATCCTGAGCCACCAACTTCCTTGATGAGAAGCACCGTCGCATTATTATTCCTCGGACTCATCCAAAACCCGAAGCCGAAAATTACAGCAACTGGACAGGGAAGCCCTAGCCAATAGTCGCTGGAGTAAAACGCTTCACGCAGTACTTATACGGTGGAACGTTTTCAAATACTTAACGGATTCACAACCGTTCATTGGGGATTCTGGCGGAAACAGCCAACGCCTAATATTTTAAACTTTTGGTTTCCCCCAAGGGGGAATTGTGGACTAGAAGGAATTGGGGTTTCCCCCCCAAGGGAAAAAAACATTTTTTTCCCCTAGGCGGCCACCCAAGGGGGGCCCCTTAATTTTCTTCTTTTCTTCACCCTTTTTTTTTACCATCTGACACATAGCCCAGGAACAAATACTCCCAATAGCGGATGTTTGAGCAGAGCACCCTTATCAAGGCAACTGACTGAAGACCAGCACAGCAAATGACAACACACTCACAATCTGGACTTGCCCCGATCTACCATTTCAGGCTTTATGATGTCGCCAGAGCCACCGCGGAAAGACTCATGTGACTGCCCGGTTCTTAGCTGGGTAGGTAAAGACTGGCCGGAGAACAAAAACTGAAAGCTTTAAACCTTTCCGGTCCAGACAGACTGAACTTTTTGATTTCCAAAAGGGGTTTGTTGTGGGGTGATCGGGTGGTCATCCAACCAAATTACAACCCAGGGTACTGTTAGGTGTGTACATGAAGGGCACCGGGAATAGTTAAAAAAAAAAAGTTAGATGAAAAGCCTTGCCAGAAGTTATTGGTTGTGTGGCCGGGTAATTGATCAGGACATAGAGTATTGGGTAAGCTCGTGCAACAAATGCCAGGGAATTAGAACCGTCCCCACCAAAAGGCACCCGTTAAGGACTGGAAACCCTCGGGGACCTGTGGTCAAGAATGTGCACAATGACTTCGCGAGGTCCTACCAAGGACAACCTTTCTGATTGTCTTTGATGCCTACTCTAATTGGCTTGAAGTTAAAATAGTGATTGCCATCAATGGACAACAGGAAACTGTAATAAAAAACTGGACACCTTTTTGCCACCCATGGTCTACTGGACGTTCTTGTCTCGATAATGGACCACAGCTACCAGGCATACATTTTGAGCATCACCTGCCTCCCTAGGCATTAAGACATGCCCTCAACCGCGCCGGCCACCCGGCGCGAAGGCAGGGCTGGAGAAATGTCCGTGTTTACTAATGGAAGGTTAGAAAAGAATGGACGCCGGAGATGTTCCAACAGAAAGTAACCGTTTGCTCACACTCCAGACACATAACGCCCAGTACCGTACCAAGAAGCTCCCCAGCAGAAATTATCTTATGGGGCGTAAGTATAAGATCACACCTTGATAGACTACACCCAATTGTATCCAGGAAAACCCCCCTGATCCGTCTGACTAGATTTGAGACAATCGAAATTAGGACGATTTAGGTATACGCTAAAAAATTTCACAGGGGAACCGTTATGCTTACCAGGACAAGATTACTCAAATCACAGGCCCCAAATCCTACCGTTTACAGTAGAGGATGGCAGGAATGGAAGCGGCACATAAGACCAGCTTCGGTCCTGGATTTATAGAAAGAACCACAGACATACAACCATTCCGCCGAACAAAACCGACGAATCTGCAAACCAAGGTGAGGGGGGGAAAGGCGAGAAGTAAATACAAGAACCGTTTTAAAACCAAATGATCAATAAAAGCATGATGAATCAAAGTATGACATATAAGGAGACTGCGACGGGTTTGGAGAGACTTGCTGAAAAGGGCTGCCAGTCGGAAGTCGACGCTCTGAGTGAAGGAGTGTAGGGCCACCGCCGACCTTGCACTCGGAGGAACGTGTGTGGGGTGTGTTGTGGGAGGGAGCGTCAACGCGTTGGACAGATCGTGAGCTCGCCGTAAAATGGCTGACTCACCCTTCAGACGGTTCCAGGGAGAATGGACGGAAGGACACAGCAGGCACCATCCAAACCGGTCGAATGTCTTCGTTAAGAATGAACCGCGGGCAGGCTCCAGTCGAGCCGGGAAAGCCCCACCTACCTGCAGACTACGTCACCACGTAGGACTAACTAAGAGGCGGAGGGGTTTCTATATGTAAGATGGTTGACTTCCAAATCCTACCAATCTAGAATTGGCTAAGAAAACTAAGCATTGGATTGCTTCACTAGGAACCAATCCAAAGAGCTGCTGGAAAGGCGGCAATTTAAGGGAAATGCCATAGGCGTACAAGCAGGCAAGCCAGCCTGCTATAAAAGGCTGGCTCGGCTCAGCAAATGTCCTGTTACTGACTGAGTGTAAATAAAGCCTTTTGTTGTTGGAACCCGGTCTAACTCGTGTGTTTTCCGAACAAAACAATAAACATTCTTTGGAATATTGAGCAATTTAGTTTTCATAGGATTTTTTTTTTCAGGGCAACTGGGGTATAAGCTTGATGTGGAAGCTTCTTATTATGTTGGTTTCTGTATCCATTCATCTGAAAACTGTGCCACCATTATTGTGAGATTCTTAAGAATTACAATGCAGATTAACATAGGTATCACAGCAAGTATGAGCTCTGTAATGGAAAACAAAGTAGAGAATTATTTTCTTTTTCCTCAGAGAGTTCAGAAGCACTGGTTGTTCAGAAAAACATCTCTGATAACTAATAATTACGACCAATAGTTGTTTCAGTTTTTTCAGCTAATATTTACTAATAATCATAATTTAATAATGATTTTGTTATTAAATTATTATTTTTTTTAAAAAAAGAAATACAACTATGTTTTCCCCTTTTAATAATAACATTGATTCTGAAAATTATTTGGGATTGTTTGCAATGTACTATATGTGTACACGGTTATATTATTGCTTCTTCTTCATGGAAACAAAAAAAATGAAGAAAAAATGGGGAAAATTAATTATTCTATTGTATAAAACATCTATTGTGTTACACGAAATCAAATAAATTGAAGTAGCTCTTTCAAAGTTCCCATAATCAAACTGCATAGCTAAGTACATTTATCTCCCCAAGACATAATAGATACATTGCTCAATGAAAACAGGAAAATCTCTTATTTTGATGGCTATCAGACTGAACAGAAATAATTTCTAGTATCAAGATAATTGGGAACTCATCAAGATCTCTATTATTTCCTCTTATATTTAATTGAATACTGGAATACCTGGTCTATTTTATCAGACAATTGGAGAAATGTTTTAGTAATACATAGCTACAATACATAAGGGAATTAAAACAAAGTCAGGAAGACAATTTGGTATGATAACTAAAGCCCTGCCCCTTTTGTGTGTGTGCCAACATTGTACACATCTGCATTCACCAACTTGATATATTTTACCCCTATCCCCACCCATATAGCTGGTGTGTAGTACTATTCAGATATTATTGCACATGTCAACTCATTCTTAAAGTGACTGTACCCTTTCTTTGGTTCACAGTTCACAGTTGTTTGAGTTAAGGAGGCATTAAGGAGGTGATGACAGGGTACAACCATGTGTTGTGATGATTTCAATAAAAAGTAATGCAATGTTTTGAGATTTCTTTTTCCCTTTTAGCTATCCTGTTTCCTGTTTGCTTTTGTGTTTTGCTCTTTAGCTTCGTCTTTAACTCTTCTTTTCTTTGCTATACATGAAAGCAGTAAAATGTGAAAGATTTGGTAGTAAGCTGGAACAAGAGGTAAAATCCAATATATTATTAATGGGATATGTAAAGGATAAACTAAGTTATTTATTTATTTATTATTTATTTTATAATGTGTCTCTGCCTCCCTAGTCAGATTTCTGTTTGTCTAATAATAATAACAACAACAAACTGTATAAATCATTAAAAAAACCATGCTTTAGAGTATAACCAACAAAAATCAGACAAACTTTTCTTACAAGACCAAGTAGTGGTAGACGAGTGGAAGAAAAAAGAAATTGGAAGCCAATGTAAAGACTATAATTATCATGGGAGGTAAGAACAAATAAACTTCTTTCATCTTGTGTTTATTTTTAGTAAATATTAATAATGTGGAGAATAAGATGAGAAAGAAGGTGAGAATAAGATCTCACTCTCCACAATTTTCATTTTAATCTAAAAATGGGACTGTGTAAAGCTGACATCTTTGAGGCAGACTTTAACACTTTCTCCAAATAATTGTTCCCCAGAGTAGGAAATTAACCCTCGTTGGCCACTTATTTAAAATGTTGCTAATAAAAGAGAAAATGATAGTTACAGCTGTGCTTTTTAGTTTTAAATTGGGATTTTTTAAAAAAATCCAGAATACTATATATCCTGAAAATTATTCACAGTTCTCCAGAGTTCTGTCATAATTATGCTAAGTTGGAACAGCCCCACTAGTAGCATTATAATAGTTGAGAGCCTGCCTGTCATTCTTTCCATTATTATCCCCCTACAGTATATCCAGCTTTAGACAGAGCCATAAAAAATTCACTTAAAGCTGAAAAGTGAATTGTTCCAAGATGTGAACTCAGAATAAATGTGCATAATGATTTTAATTGTGTACAGCTTCAGCGGGTCAAACCATTGCATAAAATCCAGGTAGAATTTCCCTGCTTTAAATCCTCACATTACTGGTAGTCCTGTAAAATTTCTGTTGAGATATTTCTTAAGTGAGTTTTGCCTCATTTTATGACTTTTTTTGCCACAGTTGTTAAGTAACTCACTGTAGTTCATAGGTTAGTAACATGGTTGTTAAGTGAATCTGGTTTCCCCACTGATTTTCCTCATCAAAAGATCGCAAACACGACCCTGGGACACAACAAAGGTCATAAATATGAACCAGTTGTCAAGTATCTGAATTTTGATCACATGATCATGGGGATGCTGCAAAGGTTGTAACTATGAAAAACAGTCATAAGTCGCATTTTTCAGTGCCATTGCAACTTTGAACAGTCATTAAACAAACTGTTGTAAGTCGAGGACTACCTGTATGAGATGGATTTGCTAAGTACTTTTCTCATATTTTCAGAACTTATGAAGGCTCTCATTCTTTCTACTGTCATCAGGTACACACCTTACCTTTTTCCTCCCATTGCCTAACTTCTAGCTCATCAATTGATTATTCAAATTTGCCTTCAAACAGCTAATAGAGTTCTTGTTCCATTGATTAAAGCACTACTAATTGAACCACTAAATCAACTTTCTGTAGCCCAAGGCTAAGTCAACCAATTTGAGCTCAAAGGCAACTAACTTTCTGGGGTAACAATCAGAGGTGATTAAGTCACTTACAAAGAAATCTCTGGGCTGAGGACAGAAAAGTGAAGGCAGTGGCTATGATTGCAAAAATCAAAGCCTATTTCTTTTCATGTATCTTTCATACATTAAAATAAATTGTAGCTTTAATTTATATGGTAGCAATTGCCTTATTGCATTTTTTTATACCCATCTACCACATGGATTACCTGGTCACCTGCCAAAAAGTAAGCGAGTGAAATACAGGGATCATAGATAAGTTGATGTGGTCACACATACTTTGATAAATAGGAACATAAAAAAGCAGTTTTAAATTAATTATTTTTTAAAAAAACATAAAAGTATTCTAACCGAATGGATTGGAAAGAATATAGAAATTAAACCAAGTCCAAACATAGGAAGGAAATATTTGAGATTTTTCTCCAGTGAAATTTATCCAATTACTTTATTTTTACTTAAATATTGCTATTAGCTGTAATTTGGGACAAGTTACCAGTGTCCTATATCATATCTTTTACAAACATATCAGAAAGCAAGTACAGTACTGGCTTTATTACCAAATGATTACTTACCAATCATTTACCAAATGATTACTTTATAACTGGAGGGGGGGGGAATCATAAAAATGACCTTGGAGAAACCATCCATGGCTGTTCAAAGAACAACAGGTGCAAAAATATGCATTGAGCCTAAGGAGGAAGGAAAACATTAAAAAGAAATTCAGAATGACTTCCCCACAACTTTTCAGGTAGGAGAGGGAGGGAAAAGAAAGCCCAGGCAGATTTGCAAGATCCTGTTTTTATAGTCTATCACACGGGTGTCAAACTTGTGTTGTCACATTGATGTCCTGTGACATACTGAATCATGTTTTCCCTTTGCAGAGGGGTGGGCGTGGCCAGCATGTGATGCATCCAGCCCATGGTGTTGTGACCCGCCGGTGGCTGACAGAACTGGCAGCAGAGTCAGACAGTAGCAAGGAGGTTGGGGAGGAACCTGGACCAGTCTTGGAAGCTGAGGAGAGTTTGGATGAGGGTTCTGCACTGGAGGCAGGAATGGGGCCAGGGCAGGCTCAGACAGCAGTGAGGTGGGGGAGTTTCTGGAACCGGTTCCCAGCCTGCGCATGCGCAGGGCTACCAGAAGACAAGAACAATTGAGAAAGCAGGGTCGACTCAGGAGTAAGGCCACACCTCAGAAATGATTGGTCCCTCCCATAGGACATAAAAGAGGAGCGAACAGGATGTGAGCTTTTACAGGAAGCAATGAGTTCGTCTGGTTGATTCAAGCTTTGAAAAGTTCTGATTGACTTTGTGTCAAGTTTGGCTTTTGTTTGGCAATTAGTTCTCTGGTAGCATTCCAAGTGCAATAAGGTGGCTGTTTATAAACATTCCCCTAAAAGACTTTTTGTGAAGCCTTGCAGGCTATGAATGAACATACAGCCATGAAAATAAGAGATTTTGCTGAAACTAAGATTGTGTTTTATGCTTTATAAGGAAGCCTAGGTCTGAACACGTGGGCCACCAATTTGATATTCCTGGCCTATCAAATAAAATGTAATTTTACTCTTCTTTTGGAGTCAATTTTCTGTTCTAGTCTGACCTAGAGGATTGACAAGATGCAAATAGTGTTGTTAAGTATGTATTGTGTGAATTCATATTTAGAGTTTTGTTTTCTACACAGGTGTCCATGATCTTTCATCTTCATGTCAAGGTGAAAGAAAGCTCTGGCTAATCTTAACATGTTAGGAGGATTGGGTGGGAGATTAGCAGGAAATTCCAAGGCTACCCTGGAAATATGTCTATGGAACTATCCTGGAAGGTTTTAAAAAAAAATCTGGAAAAAGATAATGACAAACCACTTCAATTACATTGCCAAACAAATTACAGCAAGCTATCTGTTTAGACTCTGACAATCAAGTTGGAATTGAGGGAAGTGGAAAGGTCTGTCCATCTGTTTGCTTGATGGACATATCATAGCTTGGATCTAATAGTAAATGGAAATAAACCTCTTCAAATCTCAGGCCCATCTTTACTGCAATTCCTTGAAGCCAAGATGAGATGTCTTTCATCAAGCAAAGTAATCATTTAATTAAAGAAAACAGCATAGGAATGTATGCGTGCCTGAATGCATGCATGCCTAAATAAATGAATGAAATAGATAAAAATAAAAAGGATGATATTAATGGAATGCCTGTCAGACCAGCTTTAAACAAAATTTAGATGAGAAGCTATGAAATAATATATTTCTTAAAGGCTATAACAACTTCATTCCCTAGTAAATGGCTTTTGAAATCAACATAAACATTATGCTAAATGTAAAAGCGAATTTTTATACTTCCAAATTTGATATAACCTTGGGTGTTCATTGATCTTTATTCTGTCTTGCCCTCATTTATGGAAGCGGCAGCTTTAGAAACTATAGATATGGATCATTTATGAAAGTTTTCTCAGAAAAAAAGATGTGAAGAGATTTTCATGCTAATTTATTGTTGTTATTATGACTACTGCTACTGTTTACAGACAGTTTGCCAGATAGATTTGACAGGATTCGCTACTTTTGAATATTGGAACTTTCCCAAGTTCCAACTCTTCTAATATAAACAACATATGAATCACAGCTGCCAGTTCTTTAGCTGGCATTGCCCTTCATTCACATCTTCCCATGAACGTCAGATATAATGTATTGGTATCGTGTATGTGGCTTTTTGTAATAAATCAATGGAAATTTTATCAAGATTTTCTAAGTGCTGTCCATGATTTTTTGGTATGACATCCAATGTACAGATAATCACTAGGACTGCCATAAGGTTATACCATAATCTTTGCACTTCTGTTTTCAAATCTTGGTACTTGTTATTTTCTCTAATTCATTGTCTCTATTCTACCATCCCCTGGTATTATCATATCAACTATCCACACTTTTTTCTTTTCAACCATAGTTAAATCTGGTATATTACATCATCACTATAAGTTTGTCTTCAGAAATACTACAATATTTTAATCTGCTCATTTTGACTACTTTTTCAACTATATAATCCCACCAATTTTTCATTACTGACACATGATAATATTTAGAGATCCTCCAGTGACTGTATTTATTATTTACATAAAACAATGTGCAATCAACTGGCAATCAGAAGGCATGACAAAAATTCTTCAATTTCACAGCATATTTTACCATAGTTTCAATTGGGAAAATGTAACAATCCTAGACCAGGCCAAATCCAAAAAATGCCACTGAATTTCTAGAAGCCTGACACTTTGACAAATCAGCCATCAATAGACACATAGACATTAACAACATCTATGGACTATGCAAAAGAGACAATCAACCAGCCCAAAAGAGAAAANCACATAGACATTAACAACATCTATGGACTATGCAAAAGAGACAATCAACCAGCCCAAAAGAGAAAAAGACTCCAGCACCTCTCCACCAATAATCAGCACTCAGGTCAGCATTTATTAACTCCAAGGTCAACTTCAGTCCAACAATCACATAAACAATACCCCAAATCAAGAGCCATTAGTAAATAGCCCATCAAAGTATTCCTAAGACCGTCCCCATCTACACAGACAGGCAAGACACCAGAATATAAACTGACAGCAAAAAGCATTCCTTACTAGCATGGATGATGTTATCTAGTTAGGGCAGGAGTTTTCAAACTTCACAGCTTTAAGACTTGTGGACTTCTAGAATTCCCCCTCCAGTCATGTTAGCTCAGGAATTCTGGGAGTTGAAGTCCACAGGTCTTAAACTTGTCAAGTTTGAAGACCCTTGGTATAGAAGATGATGTAATTTTCATCCTCTCAACAGACTAATGATGCTTTTATCCTTAAGCAGAAAATATAAAAGACCTGAGTTTTGGTTTTTTTGTTCTTTTTGGTGAATTGAAGTCACTTGGCAGAATGGCAGTTTCCTTTATCTGGATACATACAGTACATTATATTTGGTAAAAGTCTATGGAGATTCTCAGTCATTCAAGTCATGGTTGTCTCAAAGGTGCATCAAGCCCTGTGTAGATTTGTACACTGGGGAAACAAAACAACAATTTCATAAGCCACATCGCACAACATATGAGAACAAACACATCAGGATTAGATTCAGCAGTCCACCTACATTTAAAAGACACAGGCCATTCTTTTGAAGACAGCCAATCCACATTTTGGAAGAAAAGGACTGCTGGTTTGAAAGACAGGTCAAAGAAGCCTTCTATGTCAAAATTGAACAGCCTTCTCTTAACAGAGGAGGGGATATGACATCATCTATCTCCAAGCTACAACATAGTCCTTTCAACAGTTCCAAGAAGGCTCCACATCCATTTGCACCACTCAGATCACCCTGATGACACAGATAAACCTTGAGGTGACCTTAATGACTTACTAAAAGAATGCAAATGACCAGGTGTCTGCAAGGAGTATAAATTCTCCCATTCTCCACCATCCAGTCAGAGCTAAAGAAATTTCTTGGATGCGAAGTGAAATATCTTCAAATAAAAACTAGAAAGTCCAGTTGCCTTTTGAAAAAAGAACCTTTGGGATTACATTTGGTGGTTGTCAAACAAATAGCTAGGTTCACTTTTCTTTGTACAGTAATGAACTGCATAAACCAATGCTTTTTGCAGCTCATATTTGTTTTGGACTGGAACTGTAAAAAGAATATTCAGCCAGACAATCCAACTTATTGTGTAGAAGTTCATGAAAAGAAACAAAAGGAATAGTAAGATAGCTGGTACAACTGAATTAAGTAGCCGGATGATTGCCCTTCTGTTGTGATTAAATTAGTTAGAATATACTATTACTTTTGTCCTATTCACATACAACCAGGCCTCACACAATTCTCAAGTGAATACAATAGGACATACTAGAATCATCCCTGTTTCAGCATATTTTTATTTTACTTTAATGAAATAATAGTTATTTAATAATGGTCATAGTATCTCTGAAATATTAGCATGATGTGTTTATACTGATTGAGAAAGACTGCTCAAGATTTAGTTTACAAAAGCAAAATAGAATTAGGAAGGAAAATCAAGGAAAAAATTCAGAGAGCATGAGAGAGAGGGAGAGAAATGATGATAATGATGATGATGATGAAGAAGAAGAAGAAGAGGAGGAAGAGGATTTACTTTGAATTAGGGAATTTCCAACATTATCACCAGCAATCATATTAACATCAGTCTAATACATGTACACAATTCCAATACCAACATGAAGTATGCTCCTTTCCCAAACAGTATTATATTTCTTTCAACAAACAATTTTAATGATTCAATTTTGTTATAAGATTATGAAAAGACATAATCAGCCAATTTATGAATAACATTTCATCCAATATTTTTAAGAGTCAAGTACAGGGAACTACAATAACCCTATTAAAAACAAGCCACAGCCATTAACCATCTCTTCCTATTATGGCTGATATCAGTCACCATACAGCAAGATCACTAAACAAAATTAATAACTGCTACAATATCAGATGGCTTGTATTAATAAACTCCTACATTTTAAATGCAACTATACGAGGTTAGTAGATAAACTTACAATCTTTCATAATTGCCTTGGACATTGCATTTCTAGAAAATTCAGTGTGAATAAATCTGTTGAATTCTCCTGTCACAATAATCCTTGTGGGATTTCAAATGCACAATTAACCCCTCAGTAAATAATGAGGAGTTTAATTATGCATATTAATTACTGAGGATTATTGTGACAGCACAGATCAGTGAGCTATGCTTGTCTTGATATAAATTGCTTAAAATGCATGGTCCCTATTAAGATGAGACTATAAAAATTGGGCAGTTACATAAACTCTACTTTTCAAAATCACTTGTTGTGTGGCATGGAAATCCTGAATGTGCGCTTGTGATCATTTTATTGAGCCTAGTATTTTTTCTATATGTCATTATGTGGTGTATTTAAAAATTGTGTTTCAAGCAAGATAATAATTGCTCTGCATGTAGTGGTCACCTAGATTTTTAAATTCCATTTTTTTTTAATTCAAAAGATGAAAATTCTTAGCCTGGTCACCTAGATTAGCTAAATTCAACTCATGTGCCAATTGCCATTATGAAAAGTGGAATAGAGAAATGACAGCAGCCAGTTTTTCTCAGTCCAATCTACATTGCCAGTTCTATCTATCAGCATGGCATCTTTTGAGTAACTCGGGTATAGAAATGTTATTTTGTTAAATTTCCAGAGTTCCTAGATAGAAAAATGAAGAAGTGATCCATTCATTCTTTAATAATTTACATTTTGGGATTTAAGCATCATTTCTGGTGAGAACCTAACAACTCTAGAGGATGACTTCAGGCTGAAAATAAACATTTTGTTTTTAACTTTATTCCATTAAATTCAAAGGTTTACTTTTATATATAAGATGCACCACTTTTGGAGCTTTAAAAGCAAACATGTAAAGAATCATTGTGTCAACCAAAATGCATCTAGATGGAATACTTCCCTGGGTGTCACATTTCTTGATGATTTTCCTAACTGGCATTTGAAATCCTTTGTAAACTAGTCCAGGTGCTGGCTTCCAAAAGGAAGCTGAATCAAAATACTCCTGGAAGAAGAGTTGGAAGAGAAAAACTTGGGTTTTGATGTTCAACCTCCCATGACATCATCTTGTTTACCTAAAAGATCTGAGGAGCCTTTCTTAATAATAGTAAAATTAAATTCTGAGCATTTTTTCTGTAACTTTATCCAAGAATAAATTATTTGTTTTTATTTTTTATTAACTTCTTTTTTTCTGAACTCTACAGTCTTTACTCTGCTATTTGAGAGTAAAATAAAGAGAGGTGAATGAGGGTAGATGCAAAAGTTCACAGGTATGATAAGACACGTCATTAGATTAAATACAGTCAAACCTATTTGAAATGTGAAGGATTGTGCTAAATGCATGCAATTTAGCTGTGTGAAGTATGAATGTAATAAACAGGTATTAGAAGTAATATGTATAATACACATTATCTGAGGTTAACAGATCCTACTGCTACTTTCTATTGAGTGTAGAGCTGACACTAAAAATATTGTTGGTGTATAATGACAGAAATGACCCAGGATATCTATCCATTAAGTCATATTGCCTTTTTAAATCTTTGTCTAAAGACTTTTGTCAGGCCAGAACTCTGTTTTGGTAAAGTTAATGCTGTAGCCATTTTCTGTTGTGTTAATCTCACAGAAGTTACTTAATTCTTTCTGGATTTCATTATGATGTATTTAAGAATCAGCTCTGTCTCTGCCTAAATCTTTTCAAACAAGGGCTGCATTAATCTCTTAAAACGGATTAACAACTGTAGATAAATGTACTCATCAGACTTAATTTTAAAATACTGGTTATGTTATTTCCCTTTTTTCACGCATACAAATGTGGACCATCAGTCCCAAAATGTGCCGATGTAGATTGAGATAAAAAACAAAACAAAACTCCCAGCTGGGTAAAAGTTGCTTCTGAAAAATCAAATATACAGCTAGCAAAAGAAATATAATCTTGCTTTGAACTATGTAGCATAATTGTATTTAACTGTAATTGTTCACAAAGATTTGTTACTATAAACATTCACTTCACAGTCCACTAGAATGGTGATTAACATCATTAACCTTTGTCTGGAACATGCAAAGCTCTTATAAAATTAGGAATAGTCAGAATGTGCCAGACTTAGAAGATTCAAACCAGCAATCTACAAGCAGGCAGAATAGCAAATTAATTTTTTGCTTGTGCCCGGGCAGCCCACTAAATCTGATTTCACAAACTGAATGGGTGAGGGGCATAATTTAGCATAGGCTTTTTCCAGTTGTGCGGAAGAACAAAAGTAATCCTAATAACCTTGCAATATATACCCATAAAGAACCAAGCTGAGCTGTTATCATAACGAGCACTGTAATCATTGCAGTACAACAATTCCAGGGAGTTAGCTTGTGCTACTTAGATCAGTTAATTAGTCAGTTGTTTGGCAGACAAGGATAAAAGAGAGCTTATAAAACTGGAACTGACAGCAAAGGAGCAGCTTGGTGGGCCACAAAGAGTTCTGCTGGCCAGGCAATCTGTTCCATTCGTATTCAGGTATGAAGCCAATAGTCAATTTTCACATCAACAAATCAATTAATCCTTTCTTTACAGTTATTTATTTGTCTGGAATTTTAGCCCAGTTTAGTTGTTCTCCCAAAGGCTCCATGGCAGTAGCAATCCGAAATATATAATTGCCTAAATTGTATGTTTGTTTGTTTGTTTTAAAATAATCACCCAATAAAATGAAATGGAATCAGCCAATGTTTGCATTTTTTTTTTGTTTGCATGGCTATATTCTACAGCCTGATGTTCCACCAGCCAAGTGCTATTATGGCCAGTGAAGCAACATTTATGACTTCTTGAATAACTTTTCCCTATTTATGTAGTGTAATTCCAGGACACTTATGTTTGCTTGTCTTTTCATTTTTATTAATGGAACAGATGAGACAGAACACAGTTCCTTCATAGCAAGACAAGTTTCCTATGCAGATGGTTCATAAAACAGATGGTGCCATACAGAGCACTTATTACATTATTGGTCATTTCTTTATCTGTGTGATATTTTAAGTGTCCACTTGAGCAAAGCAAACTGTTAAGAGATGTTTGAGTATATCTTTGTGTTTGAGCAAGGCATCCATCAGAGTTTGAAGTTGTGCAGAATTTCTGTGATGACCCAGGGCATGGAACAGAAATAATACAAATAGCTGGCATTTCAAACTGGCCCTGTATGTATGTATTTATTTATGTATGTATATATGTACATACATACATACATATATTATGAAACTCTGGTATAGTTAAACAGCCTTTATCTACCTTTGCTTGCTTGAAAATGGTACAAAATACATTTTGCATTTTTTTTAATCAATTTCTGATGGGCTAGCACTCAGCCAACAGAAGATAAGCCTTAGAAGGCATGACTAGGATGGGTACAATCTTTTTTGGCTCTGGCATCAGAACAAACACATGAAAACTAGTTTGCATTATTGCATAAAAAGCATTTTTTGGTTTGCCAGCTTATTTCTACATTTCTGAAGAGAGCCAAGAGATAAGAACTTAGCACATGTTCAACACTGAAATTATTCATTATATATACACTATATTTAATGGTAAAAGCAGTACCATTTTGTAGAAATAAGCCAAAACAGTTACAGTAATATCATCTAAGTGGTATATATATGTCTTCATCTGAAAGTGAATTATCCCCAAATTCATGAATTGCAGAATTCTATACAATGAAATGGTTAAAATATTGTACTAAAATTGTACTACAGAAATTGTACCTTCCTTCATGAAAACTCACTGCAGTTTTGGGCCTGTACTTCTATGCCAATGCATCTCATCTCACAGGATTGTTGTGCAGATAAAATTGAGGGAGACTCTCATAAACCATGTTAATCTCCTAGAGAAAAGGATAGAACCTTATTAAATAAATAAACAAGCAAGCACATAACACTTGCTGATTTAGAGTTATAAAAATACTTATCTGAAAGTAAATTATGAAAGGTTAGATTTTTGTTTGCATATAAATGTAATGTATGGGTCCAGAAAAAATGAAGATTTTATTTTTCCTTATACAAGTTTGTGAGTGTCTACTTTCAACTTTCAGCAGGACTGGTCCAATTTTTAAAAGAGTAGCTCATTATAACATTTGCACCACTGATTATATTTGTTGCCTTCTATGCAATCTCTGTCTGGCAAATGATTTTAAGGCTTTTGCAAAGCTTCAGAGAGGGTATTTTTTTTAAGAGAAGATCCCTGTGATATGTTCTTTCAAAGCCACTCTGTGAGACAACAAGAGCTCCTTACTTCTGCATCTATTGCAATGACACCAATAGTGACTGGTGCCTTCTGGGACAACCAGCTGAGGCATTGAAGTAATGCATTCAATGTATTGCCTCTTCAGAACAAACTATATCCAATTCACATGCACCTTTCAACAGAAACAGGTGAACTGAATTAAACAAGATTAACTTTTCCACAATTCTTTTTCGACAATCATTACCTTAAAAAGCTATTCCCTTGTGTATTATTACTTTACACATGGAATCTAGAGGTTTCATTGATATATTTTATGCTGCATTGTAATGTCTGTCTCTGATATGTGGTGCAACACACTTACAAAAGGGGCAAAATTTAATCATGCTGTACATTTTGTCAGATGACATATTTAAAGATCTTGGGTATTAATTATGATTACAACAGTCATTTTTTCCAATGTCAGCACTGACATCTAAGCTGGAATTACTTTTGATTTAAATATCAGTGCTTTTAAAGATCTTTCTCTGCTATGGGAATGGAACTGTAATCTTTCTTATTCTTTTTATTGTTTGTTGTGTATGAGCTTGTCACATGAACACAATGTTACAGTATACATAAGATCTAAATGTTAAATATGTTAAATTTGAGTAGGTCTTATATAATTGAATTGAAATATGCAATATTTTATTTCAAAAAATGTTTCAAGGAGAAGAAAGAGATACAGAACCAGTGAAAATAGTCCTCCTCTATAAAACACACCAATTTAAACATTAAACAACTATTTTTTCCTCATGCTGAAAGAAGTGATGTAGTGCTATCTACCGGCTTGGCTACTTCAAAAAAAAAAGAGTTGGATCAATCCATAAAAGTCATGGGGATCAATGACTACTTGTGCTGATGGCACAAATCAGGAAGGACATCTGTTGGGAGAACTATGGGCTTCCTTGAATAATTGGTTGGTCACTGTCAGAACAGATTGCGAGACCAGATGGGACTATTGGACTAGAGGACCAGCAGGGTACTGCTTATGTTCTTAAAAAACTTTAATTATGTTTGGCACATAGACCCTATATTTGAAGTTAGTCTGGTTTCATACATTCCAAATGATATGCACCCCCGAAAAATGTATAAAATTCACCCACTGAAATGTTTTTTTTCTTAAAAAGAATATTGATGGCTTGCAGTTTGTTTGAAGTATATCAGGCTTAATACCCTCTGAAGAAGCTACTACAGAGATCATTGGTGTCCATTTCTGATAAAACATCGAATTAATTACTCTTTGCTGGTTCCTTGATGCTAATTAGGAAAGTTTTGTTTCATTTTGTTCCTTCTTTTTCTTTTTCAAAGGATATGTTTTCAAATTCCTTCTTTTTCTTTTTCAAAGGATATGTTTTCAAATTCTGATGAAAAGCTTGTCCTCTCTTCTTCCTCTTCCTCTTCCTCTTCTTCTTCCCTTCCCCTCTCTCCCCTTCCACTCCATTCCACTCCATTCCATTTCCTTGTAAAGGAACTTACTCTCTAAAGCATTGAAATAGAATTNCTTCCCCTCTCTCCCCTTCCACTCCACTCCATTCCACTCCATTCCATTTCCTTGTAAAGGAACTTACTCTCTAAAGCATTGAAATAGAATTCAGAGAGTTTTGGCAGAGAGGATTGTTTATATCTCTAGATTCTAGTATTCTGAACTATTAATATAAATAGCATAACATTCCATTTTGATTTACAGAGGTAATCCCAGAGATAAATATCATATGTCTATACAATACTATCCAAAATTCCACAGCAAAAGAGAGAAAAATGAAGAGATGATATTTGTTATCAAATGAATGTTTAAACAAACTATTCAAAAGCAGAAACTGAAGACCAAATTAGTCCAGGGGGCTACAGTAATTTTGATATGGAAGAAAAATATCAGACTGGATTGCGTTTAGCCATATGAATACAAAAAGACAAGTTTTTCAAAAGAGCAACATTGGCTGGACTTAACATTCTTCCTCCCAATATTATCTTAAGACTGGGCAACCACCACTCTCTAAGTAGCTAGCTTCTACAGTCCTGTGCACATTGGGAATGAAAAAATACAGTGGAAAGCTAACTCTACTCATAAAGGCTCCCTATGAGATTTAGACTCCTGGGGGAATCAGGAAACATACTGCTGAGGTGTCTTTCCAATGGAAAATGGACAGGCTATTAGAATCACATTTGTATAAAAAGCTCTATCACTGGCACTTACCTCTAGCAAGGTTGGCTAAAATGTTCACTAACAGATTAGCAAATTGTTGGAAGTGTGATCATGAACAGGGAACTTTTTTCCATGTGTAGTGGACCTGCCCTAAAGCTAAGAATTATTGGCTCAAAATTAAGAATTGACTTGAAGAAATTATAAAACAGAAAATGGAATTGAAACCAGAGTTACTCCTACTGGGTATATGAAAAGATAAAATTGGCAAAATATTTCAATATGTCTTACTCCATATAATAACTGCGGCAAGAATTGCCTATGCCCAGAATTTGAAATGTGTTAATATTCCTTCCAACACTACAATAAAACAGTTTTAAAATGCAAAGAGATGGATAGGCTATCGATGGAAATGAAAGAGAGAAGAAACAGAGTACCATGAAATCTGGAACCTATGGTATAACTGCTTAAAAGGTAGACAGATAAATGAAAGAAAGGTAAAAGTTATGGTAAGATGAAATAATACTGCGTATAACTATGTAAATAATTATGTAAATATATGAATATATGCCTTAAATTGAATGCAGAAATTGCTTTAACAATACTTGGTAAGTAAACCTGACATATTTTAGGAATATTCAATCAGTCGAGTGAACACCCATTATGAACACGCTGTAAAAATGTTTTATTGTGAATATGATCAATAAAATCTTTTTAAAATAATTAAACGCAGAAGGAAAAACTCAACAGTAGCCTGAATCAAAGTGGATCTTACTACCCCATCAAAATTACTAATAATGAGATTGCAATCTGTAGAGTTTACATATTTGCACAAACATTCACAAAATGAAATGATTCTTTCTTCAGTTTATGTACTTTCGCTTCCATGTGTGCCAGGATCCAACAAGCCTGAAGACATTGGGCATGAAAAAGTTAAAGTCTTTATGAGGCTGCATGTAAGATGAAAAATATATATATATATATATAATATAATATATATACATATATATATATATATTATATTATATATATATATATATATAATATATATATATATATACTATGGATCTTTGGTTATCGGGTTTTCTCCGTGTAGAATTGAAGTATCTAGGCAACGTTTCGATGAAGTCTCATTTTCATCTTCAGGCTTGTTTCTTCAGCTCTGTGCTTCTCAGAGAACTCTGAGAAGCACAGAGCTGAAGAAACAAGCCTGAAGATGATGAATGAGACTTCATCGAAACGTTGCCTAATACTTCCAATTCTACGCGGAGAAAAACACCGAATAACCAAAAGATCCACATACAAATACTCGCGAAAACCTCAGAAAGGCATATATATATATATATATATATTAATATATAATATATATATATATCTTATATATATATATATTATATAATATATTAAAAGCACAAGTATAATGACCGTGGAAAAATACCTTGAACAAAGAGCTGAATACCATTGCTATATAATACCCACGAAAAGTTAAGAAAACACACACACACACACTTTTTACTCCTTCCCCTTTTCTTTCTCTTTGCTATTCTAATTGATACATGTTTTTGCCTCTCACAATATCTAATAGATAACAAGAATATTGCATATGAACAAACAATATTCTGATGATCAGTATTTTCATGTTCTGTTTTTCCTGTTGGCACTAAGAACGAGACAGAGGTCAATTAATTGTCCTCTTTCATGTTTTGATAGAAAACACTACCAAATTGAAGAGGATAGTGAATCGAGTTGGGATAGCTTCCATGATGCTGGTATGTAAGGAGAATATTGAACATTGTGAGCATATCTGCAAATGATAAACATGATTGCTTTGGCATGAAGTCAGGCTTTGAACCTCCAAGTGATACATGAAATATCATTTCCTATCTGGAGATTATGGAGAGCCTATAACTTCCAGTGAACTTTCTGTAGCTCTACCTATGTAAAAAGATTAAAGTGGACTATGCGATCAATTAAGATGCAAGCTTTGGTGGACCATCATCTCTTTTTATCAGCTCATGCCTTAGCAAATTAAAGTTGCAAATAACTTTTTGATATTGATGACAAGAGTGATGTGCATCCCTCTTATTTCAACTAATGAAAACTCAGGTTGCAAAAAAAAAAGCTTCGGAATCAATAAATGTATTAAGGGCCTGTGAGAGGATTATTCTACACTAAAAAGAGCCAATTATGGGAACAGGTAATACAGCTCATGTAGCCGATACAAGGAATAATGTAATGGATGGAAACTAAACAAGGAGAGATTTAACCTGGAAATAAGGAGAAACTTTCTGACAGTGAGAACAATCAACCATTGGAACAGCTTCCCCTCGGAAGTTGTAGGAGCACTGTCACTTGAGACTTTCAAGAAGAGATTGGACTGCCATTTATCAGAAATGGTGTAGGGTCTCCCGTTTGGGTGGGGGGTTGGACTAGATGACCTACAAGGTCCCTTTCAACTCTGATTAACTGTTAACTGTTAAGCCTCAAATTATATTTATTCTGGCTATCGCCAAGATTAATATTTTGAAAGAGATGATAATAGATGAATATATAGGTGATTAGATAGATAGATAGATAGATGATAGACAGATAGACAGACAGACAGACAGATTTCTTCTTATGGTTTTATAATGCCAATTACTATCACTTTGGTAATTAAAAGGGGGGGGAAATCCTCAACAAATCTTTATCCTTCTCATCTCTACACTGAAAAGTGCTGTCTTTTGAANTATCACTTTGGTAATTAAAAGGGGGGGGGAAATCCTCAACAAATCTTTATCCTTCTCATCTCTACACTGAAAAGTGCTGTCTTTTGAATATGTCATTTCAGAAATTCTTGGCCTGGTATGTCATCCCTTTATCAATCTGCCTGTGGAAATCATCCTGTCTGCAGTCTTGCTCAACCTTCTGACTGGGCGATGGGGGTGAGTGGGAAGAGGGGAAAGGAACTTTGCTGTCTAAACTTTTTTTTTTTCCTAGTCTAGCTGCTTGAAGAGCATGAATGCTCAGCTTCATTCCTTCATTCATGTTTCTGTCTCACTCCTGTGGACGGCTGTTTTGCTTCCCTAATAGATCATCTGATCAGACACCAGCATCAGATGCTGTCAAGCTGTTTTTTGCTTCTTTGCTAAAACACATTTAGAGTGTAGGACCTGGCAACTTTGTGTTACTTTTTAAAAATGGCTCTTCAAAAGACGGGTAAATGATGGAAGAAAAAAACCATAAATGTCAGTAATTTAGTTTTTGTTGCCTAAAAAACCATGGACCCAATTTTTGACAGCTCTGTCTTGATGAACTGACATCTTCTGCTCTTTAAATTAATATGGAAAAACATATTTGTATCTTAGTTTGAACTGTACTTCCAAATAGAATTTTATACATAGATAGTTTAGGATGCCTAATTTGTATTTTGCTTATTCACAGCTCAATTAGCAATCACTCATATGCCATTTTTTTCTGAATTCATGGTCCCAATGAAGATTCAAATATTGTAAAATCTTATAGACAATGAGTATAGACATCCTGTCTATGGGAAAACAAAGGTAATTAAAAACAAAAGCAATATCTACTTCCTATATCACTGACCATCTGAATGATAGTAAGGTATAAAACCCATCTAAATCAAGACAAATGTTATCAGTTAAGATATCAGCCATGACAACCTAATGTAGGCATCTAATTGCTGGGTTTGCTGTGGAATCCTGTTCTTCTGTAATGCTATCTTNCCATGACAACCTAATGTAGGCATCTAATTGCTGGGTTTGCTGTGGCATCCTGTTCTTCTGTAATGCTATCTTTATACTTCATCTTCGGTTAAGTAACTCTGGTTTAATGGCCAAATAAGTCAGTGCTAGATAAGATTTATGTAGAAAAACAAGGTATGTGCTCCCCTGTGAATATTTGGGGAAAGGGGAAGTCAGAAGACAGAATAACAGAGTTGGAAGGAACCTTGGAAGCCTTCTAGTCCAACCCCCTCCTCAAGCAGGAGACCCTATATCAGTTATTTTTTGTGGCCATGTGCCAAATGAGTGCATGTGCATGTGTCTGCATGCACATGCGTGCCTGCACTCATAATGCAATGTGTGCATGACTCCCCATGCCACCCCTGCCCTCTGTGCATGTGGACACAATCCCACCGTGCTCCTGTCCCCTTGCAAATGCACACACATCTCCCGCATGCACCCCACCCACCACGCATGTGTGGCAGATACGCCAAAATCAGCTGGCTGGCAGGAGGAGTGCCCTCATGCACAGTAGAACACATGCCATAGGTGGGTTCACATGCCCTCATGGCCCTATATCATTCCAGACAAGTGGCTGTCCAGTCTTTTTTAAAAAGCTTTCAGTGATGGAGCACCCACAATTTCTGAAGGCAAGCCGTTCCACTGGTTAATTGTTCCTGCTGTCAGGAAAATTCTCCTTTTATGTTGCTTTTCTCCTTGATTGATTCCCCTCCATTGTTTCTTGTCTTGTCTCCTGGGGTTTTGGGAACCTTTGAAGCAAAAAGGTTAAACATTGTTAATTCTTATGTTCAAGTTAACACTTAATGATAAACATATATGTTAGGAACACATCTAATTTCTTTTTGTCTACGTTTTTTCTATGTGCATTGAGTTTTTTTCCCCTGAACACAGCTGTAACTAGACATACCAATTTCCCTTACCAAATTTGGTGGAGGCCCTATAGGTAAACTGCTTGTGAAAGCAAGCAATTAGTGTAGCATACTTCAAATAGATTGACAGGGATTTACTGTCACATATCCTTCTGTTTAAAACAAATAAATCATGTGTGAAGAGATGAAAGGAAATTCTTGAGAAATGATTCAGTTCCTGTTGTACAGGAACACATCCTTTATTAATGTACTTTAAAATTAAATTGTGAGTTCTACTAAATATAGAAGGGTTTTTAAAAACATTTCCTAAAAATTGTTCTCTGCAAATGTTGATGATAATATGTTTTCAGTCAACAATTTTTCTCTAAAAAAGTGACAATCAACATTACTTTTTGGCATTTAAAAATTTTAAGGTCATATTGTACAGTTGATATGCTTCAGACTTAATATGCAGCAACATTTCAAGCTGGATCCTCTATTACTATTTATGTATTAATTGTTTAGTTATTTTTAAATTATATTTACATAGCTTGACTCTTAGTGACTGAGCAGTTAGTATACCTCTGATTACACAAGGACTTTCTGATAGTTTTCATAAAATCCAGTGATAAATCAGCAATTTTATTTTGGTCACCCTTCTAAAAATTATCAGGGAAGATAACATTTGAATTTTAAGATAAGGTGTTACATAGAGATAAAATGTATGCAAATATTTCCGTGTTTTCCTCATGCATAAAGATGTGCAGTTCTCCTAAGTGGACTCAGAGATGGAATTCAGCAGGTTCTGATCAGTTCTAGAGAACTGGTAGCAGAAATTTTTTGAGTCATTCAGAGAACCGGCAAATACCACCTCTGACTGGAGATTTTACAGCATCCTTCCCCTGCCATGCCCACCAAGCCACACCCACAGAACCAGTAGTAAAAAAAATTGAATCCCACCACTGACTGGAATGTTTAAGTTTACTTGAAATAGGTAGTCCTACTATTGGTAGATCTGTAAGGTTTTACAGGTAAGATGTTGAACCTGAAAATAATTCTTCAAATTGTACTGCACCAATACAGGACTTTCAGTACCAAGATGATATAAACATGGAATTCTTACCTCACAGAAGGAGGGCCATTCTGTTCCAGTTACAATTTCTAAGTCATCTCCAAAGACATTACCATTTAGTTTGTTAGAGTCATAAAGTAGAAAGGATGAGTAATAATTCCCAGAGTATCTTCCCCCAAGTAGAGCTGCAATTGGTGTAAGAGCCAGAGTGCCCACCTCTAATCTCCAGTCCATATCCATGGCCTCCATTTCCTTATCTAAAAATAGCTGGGTTGACCAAATTATGGACCTTCTTCTTCAGACGGACTACAAATGCATTCAACGTTAAAGCTAAATATCAAACAAAAACTAGAAAGCTTATAGACAGACAGCATCCCTGTCCCATAGGGGCTCAGTCCTGTCCAGTCTTTCACATTCACCAGACTGTCTCTTCCCATCTTTCTTTTCAATGTCTAGATTTCCACAGGATCCCAGGCTAAGATGGCAATGTACATCTGAATATCATCACTTTATTGATGTCCCAAAGGGGCTTTTTCAAGAGACAACTAGATATTCTGATTTTTCTTTGAAGACATTTCACTTTTCATCCAAGAAGCTTCTTCAGCTTAAGCCCATGTCACACTGCACCAACAGATGGAAAGAGGATGTAAAATGGAGAGAAACACTTGCCATCCG
>BHFT01026533.1:0-11895 GCA_004320025.1 Laticauda laticaudata
ACCCCCGAAATTTTGCTCGTCCACTGTGTCCTTTTTGCATACGTTTTGCATCCGTCGGCCAGTGTGACCTAGCCTTTCAAGGGAATCAGACATGCTCTCACCCTATCACCCCAAAGACTGTGCTAGTGAAATCCTACCAGGGGCTAAATTAGCCAAGCCAAATATGTATTCCATGATGCCAAGGAGATGGAGGAACTTTGGATTCATAGACAAGAACTTAGCCAGCCAGTGAAGTGAAGAATGGCTGCCCCTGTACTTTTCAAAGAGAAGACAGGTCACTCAGATTATGCATAGATTACAAGAGACTAAATTGCATCTACATGGAGAATATATATCCCCTCTCCCTCATGAAGAAGATACTGGGATACCTCGTTAAGGAGAAGATATTTACAAAGCTTGACTTGAGGGAAATCTATTAACCAGTGAGTATTAAAGAGGGAGATGAGTAGAAACAGCGCTTTCAAATCAGGTGATGTGGCAGCACTTAGAATAATATCTGTATAAGTGGGGCAATAATTGTAGCACATAATAACCATCAGTTTATTCCTCCTTTCTCATTGTTTAATTTAAACTTGGTTAAATTAGAATAAACTGAAAATTAACATTATGACTGAGTTAACCTGAACGATTAAGTTAAATTAATTAAAGACCCATTGAAATACAGTATAAAAAAAATTGCTATTGTCTTCCAAAGCTAGTTTTTGTTTCTGGTTTTTATTGGAAATTCCCCATCTGATGGTGTATCCTATAAATCTACTTAACCAACTTTATAAATCTACTTAGAAGTCCTAAGTATATATTGAAAAAAATCAACTATGAATATATATATATATGTGGATCTTTGGTTATTCGGGTTTTCTCCCGCGTAGAATTGGAAGTATCTAGGCAATCGAGGAAGTCCTCAATCAATCATCTTCAGGCTGATTCTTCAGGCTCCTGTTGCTCTCTCCTGAGAAGCCACAGAGCTGAAGAAACAAGCCTGAACGATGCATGAATGAGGGCACTCTGGGCATCGAAACGTTCCTAGACTACTTCGAATTACTACGGCGGCAGAAACACTACCGAATACACCAAAGATCCACATACCAAATACTCGCGAAAAACCTCAGAAAAACATAAGATAGGTATATCTATATATTGCGTGTGTTGGGTCGCTGCGATCTTTGGTTATTCGGTTATTCGCGGGTTGATGCGGATGGCGGTTTGCTGAGGGTGGGGGTGTGCCCGTTCCCGGGCACTTTGCATCGTTAGTGTTTCCTGACGTTTCCGGTTGATTCTGAGCCCCCACCCAGTCCAAGTCCACACAACAACCTCACCGGTGCGGAACGCTCTAACCCACAAGAAAACCATCCAGCCTGCCCGAAAGCTCAGCCATCTACTGCCTGGAGTACAGCACCAAGGTCGAAGCACACAGGCCTGAAGAGCAAACGAACTGAGACTTTCGTCGAAACGTCACCAAAAATAACTGCCTTCCTAAGTTTGTACGCGGCGAGGCAAAACCCGGAATAACCACAAGACGTCCACAATACAAACCCAATACCCCGCGAACAAAACCTAGAAAACATATCGTATATATGACTGCCTTCAGGCTTCCTTCGGGGTATTATCCCACGTCATATGCTAGTGCTTTTAAACGTTATTAGTATGCATTTACACCGTTCAGCAGAAGTCTTCAAATCTGCGCATCATGCAGGCTGGCCAAACACTCCTTTCTTGTGTTGGAGGCAATCAGCTGCAGGTTGGCCTCTATGTGAAAGGAGGGGCTGCTGATCTCCATTAGCAAGCTGCTATTCATTAGCAAGCTGGCGGTTCACCTGGTACCTTGGTGGGGGGGGTCGTTTGCAGTTGGAGGCAATCAGAGGGCGAGTCTTGTCTGGGGCTCAAACACCCCCACACCTGAGCACAGACTGAACTTCCCTGCTGATGCCTCATCTCTCAAAACCACCCCAACCCACCACCGGCACCCAGCGCGCGCTGAAACCCCAGCGTTGCTAAACTTGAACTAGCAGAGCACTATGGCTAATGGCATCAGAGCCAGCCCGTCCACCTTTTCACCCACTAACGGAGCGACATGCTGCACTGCGACAAGCGCTTCCCTCCAACCACTAAGAACAGAGTCAGTTGCCAGCCAATTAATAGCCACAAACAACCAGATCCAGAAGAATAACCAGTCAACAACATATCAATCAAATTCACAGTCTCAATTGAACACCGAGGACCCCCCAGGCATCCTAGCCCACACTCAAATGGACCAGCCTCAAATTTTAAAACCAGGAGCTGTCGAGACCCACATCCATTACACGCAAGCCGCTCGATTTGATGGCCACGCATTGCAGTGATCTCTGCCTGAGCTGAAGCACCGTGTGCGACAACTTTGCATCAGCACTACAACTGACGTCGGGAGTCATACCCAAAGGAAGCTCGAAAACAGCACCACATGTCATACGTACTTCGCGAAAAGCTTACAAAACACCTACCCCACCACACTCTCTCCTCCTCATCTGCCTCACACACACAGCACACCATCACCACGACTTATAGTACATACTAGCTAATTATTTATATACATATTATTAGTCTTTTCTTAAAGTTTACAATATTCTTTCTAATCTATTATATTTATGTACTTTCAATCTGCGCTACGGTTGCCACATTTCATTATTTTCTTTCTCTTCAGTCAAAGAAAATTTTCCCCTGAGTTACTAAACTGGAGTTTGGACAGCTTTGATATTTTGTATTCTTTGCCATTCAACTCCTGAAATTTACAAGCTTCAATTAATGCCTTACACACTTATAACACTTCAATATAACAACATAACTCCAGTCAAATTCTGGCTTCGTACATTCTATTAAATACCAACACTAGGTTCTTAAGACAACAGCGCTATCAATTATATCCCTACCATATTATATCTATGTTTGCGTTTGTTTGTTTTTAATGCTCTCCGCGAGGTACTTACATTTGTTGCGTGGCTTTAGCTTCCTTCGGGTATTTAATCCCAACATCATTGTTAATTCTGTTTAAAGTTTTAAGCAAACGTTTCGAAGCAGAATCTCATCCTCGCCCTCATCAGGCTCTCTGTAACTGCGACCAGAACATTATCAATGACGTGGCGCATAATCATCCTCAAGGAAGCTAAACAGCCACAAAATAATACTATATAGTTTTATAGGTATTCACCCACGGCTATACCTACTTATATTAGATACCATTCAATAACCAAACTATCATACTCTACTATATCTATCGCACCTACTAACTATATAATATATCTATTCAATATAGGTAATGATAGGTCACGTATATCATAGTATGATATATAAAACAACCAATAAAATTCAACAACATACCTCTATCCTATTTCCCAGTTCAGCTCTATCATTAATGTTAGTTATAACGTCTTTGACATCTTTGACATTCCTTTTTCAATAGGATGTCTAGGAACACTTAATAATTTCCATAATTTTTCATGTTTCTTCGATTGATTCCTCTTCACCTAAATTTTTTATAACAAATTTTATATAAATTAAATTCCCCTCCTTTCTTAATTTCATTCTCTCATTCTCTTTATTTCATTTAATTTATTAAGCATTCCATTACATTACAATGAGTATTTTATCTATCATTTTAACATTACTTGTTTCATATTTTCAAAGTTCATTTCTGTTTTAATATAAACAATCCTATCTTATGTACCTTGCAGAATCCCCCATTCAATTAAGTTTGAGCTTCTTCAGCGACAGACTGATGAAATCTGCGATTTGTGTGCAGTTTTCAATCTGTTGCTCAACGCTGGAGTGCCGCGACCCAGCTAGTTTCAGGGCTAAGCCACGCCCATAGAGATGGTGAAGAGCGGGAGGCTGCCGAGCAGGGTCGGAGCGAGAGTGCATCTCAACCTCCCCAGCTGGCCATTACTCCTTTTCCGAAGGCAGTTGCAAGTGTGGTCAGAAAATGGCCACTTCAAAGAAGAAACTCGACTGGAAAAGAATGTGCAGGAGGAAGATATAGAGAGCGAAAGTTTTTGGCTGACTGGATCAAACTAGAAAAACAACAATACAAGGTTCCCAGGAATTTAATTATAAAGAACAACATTGTTCCCAAAGAAGACTTTGAAGCTGCGAATGAGAGACAAAGGAAATGATTTTTGTTTTTTTTCTTTACTTCCCAATATTGACAACTAAGAGATTTAAGCAAGAAATTGGCAAAAATCCACTTTGACAGTTACAGGTATTTAAGTTGAAAAAAAATGTCAAAGGATATAAAAGATTTCTGGATTCTTAAAAACTTCTTAAAAAAAAGGAAAAAAAACCATAAAGGGTGTGGATCTGGAAAAAGGGAGGAGACTATCTGGAAGTGAAAGGAATTAACAGTGAAACTTTAACAAGCAGTTTTCAAAGATATCATTTTAACCTGAAAATTTGCAGCAACAAGATAAGTAGAACCCAGGAAGAGAAAGTGGAAAAAGAAGCAAGAAGAAAACAGACTTGGATAATTTGGAACTTGGTGATTTTTGGATTTTTGGCTATTGGATCTAAAGGACTAAAATTAATCAGTGGTTTGTTAAAAGTTTTTTAAAAGGTATCACTCTTGAAGAATTGAGAATGGACACTTAATAAAACAGAAGAAGATGCACAAGAAGGAAGAGGTCTTTTGGCTTCGTATTTCAATTTTTAAAATGGAGATTCCTGAACTATGAGAAACAAGAAATGCCTGGAGAACAAGAAGGGTGGGACAAGGAAGAAGCATCTTCAATGACCAAGTAATTTCTAGTGTGGGAAAAGAAAAGAAAGGAAAGGGGAAAAAGAAATTTAAGATCTGGAACACAAACAAAAAACAACCCCAAAAAAGAATAGTTTGAAAAGTAATTATAACATTAGGAAGAAACAGAAGAGAGGATTACAGAATCAGAATAAGAGAGAGAAGGGGTCAGAAAGGGAATGGAGAAGAAGAGGGAGAAGAGGGAAAGGAAAAAAATTATAAAGGACAGAACCAGGACATAGAGAAACAGGAAAAACGTACAAGACACAGAGATAATGGGTGAAAACTTGCTTGCTGCCATTGTTGATGTCACTATCTATATTCTATTTTCCCTGCAACTTTGGTGAAAAAGTTGGTGAAAATTATCTGTGTGACTTTTAGATAATCACTTTTCTGAGTCCAACCTATCTTAAGAGAGGTTGTTTCAGGAGGGAAAAATGAACAGAGAGAATAATGTATATAATAATGCATTGTATAAAAGGTGGGTTATAAATCTAATTAACAAATTCATGGAAGTAGCAACATTGTTCCTGGAAAGATGTATCAAAAGGAGACAAGTAATTATTTTCTTTTTTAATGCATAGCTTTTTCATTTAGACTTTGTCACAAGATTAAATTAAAAAAAGTTTTTACTATGCTGTTTAAAATATGATTTATTGGGCAATAGATATTGACATTAATCCTCCAGTTACTAAACAGTACAAGTATATTTTTCAAAGTTCCAAGAGAAATAGTTATTTATACAGGTATGTGTGTGTGTGTGTGGGGGGGGTATAAAATACATTGCTGAGTTGATTGTAACAGTCAGAGGAGCTGCTTCCCCTTTTGCACCCAGGAACACTTTAATTCTAATAGGATGAGGGTCAATTCATACAGCCAGCTTATTTTTGGATATAATGAGTTACCTAAATGCACTTGCTCCTCCATTTATTTTGCTGCTGCTGCTGCCCTTTCCTGCTAGATCTTGAAGTCACCATTTATATCTGAGAAGGTATTCCAGGATATTTCAAGCAAAGTAGATTTACTTATTATGCTTATACATAATCCCCCAAAGAAGTTGAATTTTCTAAATAAAACTTCAACAATTACTGAGAAGAACCTCAACATCTACTGCCCCATGAAGTTCTCCCAGGAGTCTGTACTAGATCACTGTGTCTGCAGAAAGATTATTTATCTCAGAGGATCCAAAATATATAACAAAGAATAAATCACAATATTTGCCAGTCATGGAGTCCAATATAAAAATGACTTTAAGAATAATATATGGATTTAATGTCCAATATAGTATAATATAATTAATATAATGTAATAATGTGGGATTTAATATCTCATATAAGAACATGTGTACTAACTATAAAATTTGGATGAGATTTGGTTGAGGATCAATATGGCAAATATAATTCCAAGATCTGAATTGTCCTGAATTTGAGGCTGCTCAATTTGAGTCAACTGGACTGATATGTGGAAACAAAAGACTTATTATTTTCAAAAAAATGATATATAATTTTTATATAATTACAGGAAATGTTTTTTCAAGATATATCTATGTATTTTTAAGGGAAAGTACCTTTAACTTTTATTTTTGACAGAATTATATCTTGGTAGTTTGTAATTATGAACCATTTCTGACCAATACAGAAATCAATAGCAGGGAGTGAAATGTCATGATATATATTGTACCTCTTCTGTACTTGTCCGTGACATTTTGATATAAGTAAAGAAAGGTCAGAGCATGTATCATGATATATATTTTATCTTCTTGCCACCATTGTATATAAAAACAAGCATCTATTCTAATCAAGAAAACTGAGAGTCATTTCTAAGTCTTTATAGAGAATTCCAAAATGGAAAATTTCAGCTAAATAGCCACTGCTTTTTCATATCTACTGTGCTTATAAATCCATTGTACATTTCCCATTGTAGAATCCAGTTTGACCAAATAATACCACTTTATTTATAATTGTATCACTTTCTTAGGGAAAAAAAACCATAGTATCTTCAATGGATACTCAAATGCAAATTGCTATTTTAGATTAATCATCTTATTCCATGTGGTCTTTTGGATGATCATTGAACTATTGTAAAGGATCATTTCAAGAGGAAGAAATGTTTTTGCTGGTTTTCCACTTATTTAAATGGGAAGCTATAGCAAATGAGGTAGGAAAGCTGGCTCAGAAATAGTTAATACTGCAATATTTTTAAATGGAATCCATTGGAAAGCCAGGTAGAAGTCTATGATACTGTTGCCAGCCACCAGCCATTAATTTAACTCAGCAGTGCTGAAAATAAGTAGCATTAGGGGGCTTCCTGTGCTGAGAGAGTGAGAGTGATTATGCAAGCATGAAATCTGCTTACTCCTGCTTTTTAAAATGCATTTTAGGATTTAATTCCCTTGTTTTAAAAACCCTGACATTCATTATTAGCATGTATTATTATTGTTCATATTAATTTAAAAATAGTTTTCCTAAATAAAGATCAGGTTGGATCAGCTTTGTTGCCTGACTTCACATTGCCTTGTTCTTCAGAAGCATTTCAAATGAGCTTGTAAACTGTAATGAATGAGGTTTTACAAATTGGTGAAATGATGTGGAACATGAAATTACAACATTTTCAGTGAAAAGCAGTATTGGATGCTCCAAGGGGCTGTTTTACCCAGAGACAGACTTGACTTTTATTTCTTGTGCTTCAAATTGTGGGCTGACATGGCATGCATTGATTTTGGTGCTCTAAAAAATGCAGAGTTGCAATGAATGGGTAAAAGTTCAGTTCCCTGTAGAAATTAAGCCAGTTTGTGTGCCATGTTTCTTAACCAGCTACTGGTTTTAATCTTTAGTATTTTGTTTTTTTAACTTTTTGTTTTTTACATGAAAAAATAAAACTTCTAGAAGAATGAGTTCTTGTGCTAAAGCTGCTCTAATATGACTTACAAATAGATTATCAATTGTGTTTTTACATATGTGATATAAATAAATAAATAAATATTGGGTGTTTTCATATGTACATCTAACTACCTCTTTCCATCCTTTGCAACATGTGGAAGATCATTAAAGAGAGATCCAACTTAGAACCAAGGAAAATTTCCTGATATTTAGAACAATTAATTAGTAGAATAGTTTTGGATACCCCATCACTAGAAATCTTCAAGAAGAGATTGGACAGCCATTTGTTGGACTAGAAGACTTCCAGGGTCCCTTCCAACTCTGTTATTCTATGTTCTATTTTCTTTCAGCTTTCATCAGGGAGTATTAGTTTTGATATGAGTAATATTTTATTCAGTAGCTTAAATCATCACAGTTCACATTCACTAAAACTTTGTAATAGGCATAATTTTATCATTTTTTAAATGAACAGCAACTGCACATTTTAAAATGACAATTCTCAGAGAAGATGGAAGATTTTTGGTGCATACATGTTCTTTAAAAAATAATTTATTTAAGAAGTGTAGGGATAGTAGAAAAGGACTAGAAATAGATAATGGCAATGTGGAATTTTATAACACAAAATTGAACCAGAACCATAGCAATTCCACAATAACTGGTCATCCGGAAGAAGTGAAATTGCTTGATAGGTTAAGATCAGTTGGTTGTTTTTCCCCCTTGCAATGAAGATGGACTGATGAAAAATACACAAGTACAATATAGCTTGATTTATATTTCTTACTCTAGCTTTTACAAATCCAGAAATCCTACATTTAACAAACTTCAGGCCATCAGTAGTGTATAGCTTGCCCATCATTAAATACTATTATTAAATAATGTTATTAATACTATTATATATTATCTAATCATATTACTGGTCTCATTTGCTGAAGCATCTTGTAGAGGTCATAATGACTTCATTATGTAGGTGATGTAATTTGCCTCTTCCCATGGATGCTTGTACTTGCATCCAATTAGGAAATATGATATCCACTCTCCCCTATAGATATTTATGATATACTTGAAGCTACATTATATAGCATTATTACTTCAAACATAGCAGTATTATTACTTCAAACACACTGTAAGGAAATGGCTCTTCAAAGTCTCTGACTTTTTAATTTTGCTATGAAATCTATTTAACTGTATATTGAAAGAACTACAACATCCAAGACGTACTTTCTTACAGACTTTTAATAATTTCATAGTTATGTATAGTCATTTAAGGGATTACTCTTCATAAATCTTTGTTCCTCTACAGTCTGAGGCTGCAAAGTGCAAGATGAAGAAATCAACAAGCTGCAAGGAGGAAAAAGCAAGCCAAACTATATCCCAGTAGTGAGAGTAGCATAGCTTTGGAAAGCTATCAAAAGCCCAGAGTTTTCCAGCTGTTGATAAAGACATCTGTAACATAGAAAAGGAAGCAGATGTTTGTGATTTTCGAGATAGCAAAGACATTACTTTAAATAAAGATGACAACCTGGGACTATAGCAGTACAAACAAAGCTCCAGTGGGTCATTATGCTAAGCATGGCATTATTGGCTGAACTGACTCACAATTCCTCAGTATTATTACCTTCTTTACCCCATCATGCATTACTACATCTGCTAGATGCCAAGAGCATCTGTTTCTGCAAACTATTTTATTTTCTGATTAACAGAAAATGGAATAGACCAGCTGAGTAAGAACACCAATTCCACTAAATATACCTTCATAAGAATTGAGATATTCAAGGTTTCATAGAATCAAAAGGCAATAAGGGTCCTGACAATTGTATAGTTCATCCCCTTGCCCAAGACAGGAGAGTTTATTGCATTCCAAATGGCTATCTATTCTTTTCTTATAGACCTCCAGCAGTGGAGCACCCACCCATTTCAGAGGCAAGCCCTTTACCTAATTAATTGTTTTCAGTATCAGGAAATTAGTTCTATTGATTTTCCACCCATGACTTCTTGTTCTTCCCTCAGGTTCATTGGAGAATTCAGTCAATCCCTTCTTCTCTATGACAGTCCTTTGAGAACTGGAAGACAGCTATCATGTCATCCTTAATTTTTCTCTTTGTCAGGCTAGACAAATTTAGTTCCCTTAATCTCCAGACCCTTCATTATCTTTGTTGCTCTTCTTCACACACTTTCTAAGGTCTCCACATCTTTTTTGTAACATGGCAACCAGAACTGCTGTAATATTCCAACTGTGGCCTCACTAGTGCAGTATAGTGTAGTACCTTCTTGTTACTGTGATGTTGATGCAGCCTAGAACTGTAGTTGCAGCTTATTGCAGGTTCGTGCTTATAAGTGCTGGTCCACTAGAAAATCTGGATTCCTTTCACATTCTTATGTTAATCCACATTCTGCCTATTATGTATCTGTGCATTTGGTTTTTTCTGCCTAGGTTCAGGATCTTACTTTTTCCTCACTGAATTGCATCTTGTTAAATAGGGCCCAAAGCTCAAGTCTTTCAAAATCTTTCAAAATCTTGAGTCTATTTTCCAAAGTTTTAGATATTATTCAAGGAAGTTGTGAAGTGAAAGGCCAATAGATAGCAAATACTGTTCCATATTAGCATTCTTGGAATACCCTCACCTGATTGGTTAACACAGACTGCACTGTGATTGGACGAGAGAACGACAGTGATTGGCTAGTAAGGAAACAACCGCGATTGGCCGTGCCGATCACAGGAGATTCAGAAAGCTGTCATTGGATGCGAGCCACTGGCAAGCCCTATAAGAAGGGCTGCCGCGGCTCGCAGGTCCAGCACAGATCTATACCTTTAATAAAGAGCTAAAGTTACGCTGGTCTCGAGTCTCTTTTTCCCATGACTTAACACTGGTGACAAAGGTGGGATTCTGAGACAAAGAGACCAGTTGAGCACATGGCAACTGAGCTGAACAACCGAGGAGATGGCTGGCAGCAACTCGCCACCCACACCATTCGATCAGGCAACCGAGGACTGGGAATCATACATCGATTGATTCCTCATGTTGTTCCTTGAGAGCACAACTTGAAAGATGCAAATGACCAACAGAAGAGAGCTGTGTTCCTCCTGACACAGCTGGATGGCCCGCAGTGTTCAAGATTGGCCAAAGCGCTGGCCAAGCCCGAAGATGTAAAAGAGATGGCATGACCAGACCTAACCGGCTTACTGCAAACCATGGCCATGGGCTGGTCCCAACCTCATCGGAGACATGATTTCTACCGATGGGATTCAGAAGGATGGAGAGAGCCATCGGGGGACTTTTGTGGCAGCCCTAAGAAACGATTGGGGGTGCATGCGGTTTTCCAATATGACGAGGCTGCTGAGAGACCATAGTGGTTTCGCTAAGAGATCCACACGACTCAAAGAGCAGATTTATGGCTTGGGTGACATTAAGGTCACCTGGGCCAATCGGCTGAGCACGCAGCTGAGACCACAAGAACGTCAGTCAGCCAGATGTGCACAAATGAACGTGAAGGACCGGCAAATAACTTCGCGAGACCAACTCATCACGGCAGAAAAAGACCGAGGTTGGTCCAAAGCGACAACAGCACACCACGGGAGGACTTCGATTCCTCCTCCAATTACCAAACGAGGGGAGGAAATCCACAGATTGCAGCAGAACGAGACCAACAGGTGAGCGGAGAGTCGTAAGTTGGGTTTTCCAGTGTGCCAGATGTGCAGCGCGACCACCCCATTCAGAGTGCCAGTTCTTAGATGCCATTTGCGGTACTTTAAGAAACGGGGGCACAATCACCAAGGTCTGCGCAAAAACCAAAACTAAGCCCGAGGCAATGCAACAATGCGTCCCCAGGAAACTGGGACAAGATACAGAGAACCGCTGGAGCCGTGACGTTGAGGCAAGCGGCTCAGCGAAGCTGATGAAGAGAAGAGACACACCAAGACATCACCATCGGGCATTCCAAACAACGCCGATGCAAGAAAGGTGCACGTGCGGGTCAGCATCAAAAGGCAGGCAGTGCAAACATGGAAGTGGATTCCGGACCTACTCTCTCATGGTATCTTGGGACACGATCAAGGTTATGCCGGCTTACAATAAATGGCGAGCTGGAGAGTCAAAAAGTCAACCATCAAAGACTACCAGGGAACCGGACCCGGTGATAGGAACATTTCACCATTACTTTGCAAGGATCAAAGAGAGAATATTCCACTTAACGCACGTGGACAGAAGACCAGCCCAACCTTGTTAGGAATCGAAATGTGTTTCGCCATTAGGAATCGAG